>MU224257.1:479672-490315 GCA_018584345.1 Thuja plicata | reverse complement strand
GTCTGCAACTTATTTTTACACTTCCTTCTTGCTCTTACATCCTGATGATGGATCACGGAGTGTGATCCGAAACGTTGATGCTTAAAAATACACACAATCTAAACCCAGAAATCAAAGCTCAAATTGATTTACTTAATTATATTTAATTAATAAATGAATGAATGAATAACTAAATTAGTAGACAAATTATGATCAAAATCCAGAGTCAAAGTTGTCATGACAATGATCACATTCCTTCACCTACCTTTGTGACGACATCATTTAGTCCACATGTATATATGTAAGAATGCATTATAATTAACAAGTCAGTGGTTTGTTCTTATATTAATGGTTGTCTTATAAATTACCATACATGTGCACTAGTTTGATGTTGGAGCTACAACATCGACATCGCACACTGAAGGATGCGGTGGCACCTTCATAGAGGTATCATTTATTGATTAGCGGGGTTGTAAAATATTATAGGTATTCTTGATAACTACATAATATGCTTGTTGTTTCATTTTCAGTTAATGATAGTGGAGACTCCTCCTTTTGTTCGTGATAGTTTGAATCATGGTGTAGCTGCAGCTATAGCTAGTTCTGAAAAATTGACTGAGGTATGAAAGAGATAAATTAATTAGAATTGTTATTTTAATAGTTTATATTAAATTTTTAATGATATTAATGTATGTATTTTAAATATTATTTTGATCATTGTTGTAGGGACTCATTACTCCAGATCGTTAGTGTGCCCCTTCAGTAGATGTACATAGAAACTATTTGTTAGCGGTAAGCAAATACTCTATTTTATGTCATCCTATAAATAAATTTCTATGTATATTAGCTATTGATGTTTATACTTGTTATTTTATTAGGTCGAGCTGCAGAAGAGTCTAGACAGGAGGACTAGTGAGCGCACTCGCAAGAGTACTGCATCTCCATCGACGTGACAATCGAAGACAGCCCGGGATTTATTTTCTTCCCCTTCCAGGAAATGACTAGATTAGGGATAATCATTGTACACCAATATGGCATTACTGGTCATATTTTTGTGTATTGTCTAAGTGACATGTTCTATATCCATTTGGCTTTCACGATGCCAATTTAACTTTATTGGACATATTTGATCTCTGACATTATTGGACATATATATTTTTCTTCATGCTCTACAAATATATCATGTGTAATGATGTAACTACTTTATGTTTATATGGATGTCTTATGCTTTGTAAATTGCTTATCTTATATTTATGTTTGGACTTGTATCTATGTATATTGTTACTCAATAATTCATACTTAATGAGAATATGCATGTTTCATTTCATAAACCTAGACTCGTAATTTTTATTCCAACACCTTAATGAAATGATAATAGTTCATATAAGATTAAAAATATCAATCCTACCCAATTTTAGTCCCATTGGAGCATTTTGACCACCTGGACCTATTTAGGGCACTACAATAACGTTAAGAGATGCACCAATACATTGTGGTCCCGAATGTTCGAATGAGTTTTGAAGCATAAAAAGGTTATTACTATTGTCAGACAATTTGGGGAAGAACATACTGGTTATTACTATTGTAAGATGACTGACAGAAGTGTATGGATACTGAGCAAAGATGGGGATATGTAGAAGGATGTATGTTGATCTTATTTCTAAGTTTTCTTGGATTAATATTACATATTGGATAAGTTACAGATGTTTTGGTGAAGACTGGTTTCTAGATTATGACAGTGATGATTGACAGAGAGAGTCTCTGTGTTTTGGGCATATCTTATAGGCAATGATGATTCAGGTTATGCGAGCTTAAGGGATGATAGAGGACATGTCTAGGAATTTTTTTATTGGGTGTAAATTTGTATGGTTATTGATGATGTCATCTGTGGTGTGTATTCTGGAGGAGACCTATTTGGGGTCGACTTCAGAGATGTAGCATGTATTGTAGATTATGAGAGTGGATTATGGATCTTGGATTATATCTAATGTATTGTAATTGATGTATACTTTTTATAGGTACCATGTGTATCTTAGAAAGGGGTTAAACATTTATTTGTATATTAGGAAAGCTTAATTGGCCAACCTAATCAATTATTATAATAGGGTATATATGAGAGAGTGTGTGTGGATGTGTAAGTGTGAAAGTGGATTGTATGGAGAAGTCTGGAAGTTGGAAGGCTTGATTAGTTGTTGGATATAGAGAAGAGGATATGTTCATTGTACTTCATTGGAACTGACCAAGCAAAGAGTTTCTATCAGACAGTTCACTAGATTTTATATTTTCTATATACACTTGTTCAGATTGTAAATCCTTGAGGGTAGCCTTAACCTTCTTTGGGTAATGTGCGTGGGCAGTAAGCCCACTGTTACTCTTGACTCCTAACAAGGTTTGTCCTCTAACAAGGAATATGTACTGTAATGCTATAATAAGCTCCTAACAGGGCTAAATCTTTTAACAGGGATACTATACTCTCAATACATCATTTATGGGTGCTAATTCCCACCAGGGTTTTACCTTTAATAGGGTTTCCTTGACAACAAAGGATTGTGTTAAATTGTGTTGGCATTTACTGTATTATCTTTTGATGTGAAGTTTTGGTTTATAAATTTTAATGTTTAATAATCTATCTCACAACTGATTCAATGCCCCTCTCTTACTTGTGTTGGTGGATTACTATTCCTAACAGAGATTACCTCTTACATTAGGAGGGACACAGAGCACGAGGTTCAAGAGTAGCAAGTTTGAGATTTATTCCAAGTTCTTGGGCATATGACTGATACATTGAAGCCAAATATTTTCTTAGATAGGTTTCTTAAATTGTTCTATAGTGCTATACCTATAACCCCATGAAAGGGGTTCGAGAACATACACTAAATGTTGTAGAAGATCGTTAGGCAAAAACAAGTGTTTGAAAGTGTTTGTTGTGTTTTCATGGTCTTACACATTAGAAGAATTCATTCATTTACAACTAGAAATCCAAACAAAGAACAACATTTCACAAATTTCTCAAAGATTGAGCACTAGAGATAATTTGACTAGAGTTTCATATTATTTGGTTAGAGTTTCATCTCATTTGGTCCAAGTTTCATTGCATTTGGTCAAATTTTCATCACATTTGGTCATATTTTTCATCACATTTGGCAAGAGTTTCATCTCATATGATCATAGTTCTATCACATTCAATCCATGTATGATCGCATTTGAAATGTCACATTTAAAATAGTGGATGTTTCCATACAGTTTAAGCCAAGTTTAAAAGTTGTTTGGATGCCCTTTTCAGAGTTAATTTCACTTTAGTTAAAAAAACCTTTAGAATTCTAGTATCCATATCTACCACTGCTAAACAAAATGAACATTTCATTGTTCTATCCAAATCAAGTCATTGTGATAGTGTTATCAAACATCATTAATTTTTTATTCAAAAGGTTCATCGTCAAGGATTTCAATTCCTTCACTTGGAACCCAAGGATCAAACTTAATCTTGAGCCTTCATCATAGAAATAGATCTTTTTCTATTAGGATCCATTAGCTTGGACATACTAAATTTTGATCAGCTATAATTTTTACACCTACCTATCACTTGTTGGCGAACCCAAATCATAACTCTAGACCAAATCAATAATCTCAAGAGGATTTAGCACAAGGATAACTCCCAACAACTTTCATACCATAAACAAGGACTATATCCTACAATTTCAAACAATCTATAGATCCTAAATTAAAGGAAGTGCAACAAGGGTATGTACCATTTCAAATGAAAACACCTAACCCACAACAAAGAGAACAAAACTAAGAAGAACATTGAAAATGGACGAGAATGAGGATGAGTGAGCTAAAGCTCATGACAAGAACAATAAAAATAATGAATAAATAATGCAATAAGAGGTGAGAGAATCTCAACAAGATGCTAAATTTTAGAAAATTATGGAAAGGATTAAGGAGGCAGATAAGGAAAGATACTTCATGTCATTAGCTCAATCAGGAGTAAAGTTGCCTCATGACTATGATATTACCAAACTAAAGCAAGACGAAGATGAGGGTAACCATATAGGTTCTTTGAAAAAACAATTCTATTTACTCAAACATCAGCTCAATGAAATTCAAAGGGGAACATCAACAAAGAGATATACCTTATCTAAGGCATTTTTCCATTCTCGTTTGATAAGAGTTTGAACATGGTGTCATTTCCACCAAACATAGATATTTGTAAGTATGACAAGTATATGGGTACAATTGATCCACAAGATCATAGATAATAATTTTTCACCCTAAGCATTGAATTCATAAATGAGAAAACTTACGTACTGATGTTGTTTCCAAGGAGTTTAGGAGGACAAGCCACTGAATGGTTTTCAAAGTTACCACCTAGCATCAAAATCTTTGAGGAAAAAAACACTAAGTTTGTCACAAAATACTCCTACAACATAGAATGCGAGGTTAGTATGTTGGATCTTCGTAACACCAAATAATAAAATGGAGAGTCATTTTTAGCATTTCTACAAAGATTGAGAAGAGTATTCACAAAATATCCAATAATTATCCCCATAAAAGAGAAGATGGATATTTTTATCAATAATTTGACTAGTGAGATTAACTTCCATCTCCAATTACAATTTCCTCCTATATTTGAAAAAAAGATAGAGAATGGTTTTAAAATTAAGGATTCCTTAGTAACAAAAGGTGTGTTGAAGTTATACAATGATACTAAAGGTTTATCAAACAAGTCAAACACCAACAAAAACTACAATAACACAAATTATTTAAAAAACAATAACTACAATAACAACGTACCAAATTTTTGGTTCAAGAACAAAAATGATGTGATGACATGTAACTGATTAAATATTTGATAATGTTAAGTTGAAGATAATGCAAATCATTAAATCAGTTAATGGTTTGTATTGTCATTGGTGTCAACTTGATATGATCTGTACGGTCATGTACATAATGCCAAAGACTTGAGAGAATCAATAGAACAAAGGTTATGCTTTCAACAATGCATAAAAGTCAAGTATTCACTAAGTGACAGACAACACCGACAGAGTGCACACCATTGGTAAAGGCAAAGAAGAAAATTCACAGTGATACCTAACAAGCAGAAGATAGTGTTGCCCGATGAAGCAAAACCACAAGATGCTGGACAAGCTAAAAACAGAGTTGCCTGACGAGAAAAAATCTAATGATGCCCGACAGATGGAGATCCCGAAGCTAACTGGAGTCATGCCGATGGAACTATCAGTTGTCACCTAGAACTAACTGAAGAATTAACCAATAGAATAGAGAGTTCAGAAAATGACAAAATATCTAGCTGGCAAGTGCTAAAGATAGACTTAACTGGTTGTTTTCTTTGTTTTATTTGACTAGAGTTAAGTAATTGATTTAAAGAAGATTGGTACAGTTCGCAAGAAGATAACTACGAGACAAAGGAGGAGTTATGCTTTAAATCAAATTGGCTAGATTGTTTTTCATGCCAAGAATCAAGAATCAAGAAATAGTGAAAATCATGTCTATATAAGAGACAAGCTTAAATCAATTTCGTATCATCACATTCATGGAAAGGGGATTAAGGGAAGTGAATGAAAAGAGGATGTTGAAAAGAAACTGATGAAGAACTTCATACAGTCCTGATAAATCAAGCTGAAGGAGAGCTAAAGAATTCTACAGACAATCAAAAATAGTGAAGCACAACATCACAGAGTAGAAAGTGTGGAGCACAAATAATTGAATTGATACATTGATCAAAGAGGTAATGTACTTAAATAGATCTGAAAATCTGCAATTCAAAGTTGCATTAGAAACAGGTCATAGTGTTTCAGTTTAACCATTGAAGCATCAAGTCTCTTAACAGAGTAGGAATTAATAGTCTTCTATATATTGAGGTACATCCCAATGAGTGTCAAAAAGGTTGATTCATGAAAGTAGCATTGGACTTGCCCGATACCTATTGACAGTCTAAGAAGGAGGCTGATTCAAGAATTGTAGCAATAGATGCTCGATACTAAGTGACAACCTCTATGTATAAAATCCTCTAACAAGGTCACACTTAATAGTGTGTTTGTAACCTTTAACAGGGTTGGCTCCTAATAGGGCTCACTTTAGAAGAGTGGAAATTTGGGGTACCGGTCCCAATGGTTTTTCCCTTAACAGGGTTTCCACATTAAAAATTTGTGTTATGTGTGTATGATTTATTTATTTATTATTTTGTATCTGACATAGTTAACACTGGGTTGATCGGTATACTATTCTTATTTACTAAGTTTTGGTAAATAGTTATACTACTTATCCGTATTCAAGGAGAATAAGGATAGACAAGGAAAATCGACAGATAGTTATTCATAATAAGTATTTCATTGCATGCATCTTGTAGGGACTTAATAATCTGAGGTTTATTTGATTGGTGGTTAATGTTTGAAGGATAAAGTATTGAGGCCACTAATTCAGCCCCCCCCCCTCTCAATTAGTACTAACAATTGGTATCAGAGCTTGTGTGCTTAGAAAGGAAGGTTTCAAGACCTAAGTCAAGATCACAAGATGAACAGATGAGATGTGCCCAAGTTGAACAAAGACAACTTTGCTTCATGGAAAACTAGGATAAGACTCCACTTATTAGGTATTGGTAATGATGTTACTCAATTCCTAGATACTGAATATGTGTTGCCTACATGAGTATTGACAGTAGTTCAATTGAGAGAGAAGCATGAACACAACTGCATTGTTATAGAGCTTTCTTCCTCACTCTCTGATGCTGAATTTGAAGATGTCAAGGATTGCAAAACTACAAAAAAGATGTGGGACAAACTAAAGCTTGTACATGGAGGTGATAAAAATGTTCTGAGAGCCAAGGCAAAAAGCCTTAGAGAAAAATTTGTTGATCTCAGAATGAAAGAAGGAGAAAACATCACACAATACAACACAAGAATAAAAGAAGTAGTCAATGCTATACGAGGATTTGGAGATGTACTAGAAGAGGAGATAGTGGTAAGTAAAATCTTAAGAACCTTGTTGCCTGTATATGCTATTAGAGTTTCTGCCATTCAAGAAATGAGAGCAGTAGCAAAAAATACAGTTACTCTTGATAGTTTAATTGGTAGACTAATTTCATTTGAGATGAATAACTTTGATAATAGTGTCTTACCAAACTTAGAGTCTGCATTTAAGTCTTCTATGAGAATAAGCAAATCAAGTCATAAACACACATCTAGAAGAGATAGTGAAAGTGAAAGTGAAGAAGAAGATCTAGATGAAATAGAAGCACTTATGGCAAGAAGAATGCAAAGAGGCAAAGGTAAATACAAAGGCAAGTTACCACTTGTATATTTTAATTGTAAAGAGATTGGACACTTTGCTACAAGATGTCCTAACAAAAGAAAAGATGACAGAAATAATGATAGATATTTTGAGAAGAAATCTGACAGAGGTGATAACAAAGATTACAGATGTTACTGACAATCAGAAAGAAGAGATACCTGAGACTACAAGGACAAATGTAAGAAGGATAGCTACCTAGCTGCTTGCAAAGATGAAGCTACTGACACCGAACCTGATGAAGACATCGAGATGGTATTTATAGCTGTGAATGATGATTCATATGAAGATGAAAGGTATGTATAAACTGCACTCATATCTAAGGTTAGCAACAATGACATCTAGATTATAGATGGTGGCTACACTCACCACATGACCGGTGACAAAGAGAAGTTGAACACTTTTGAGTATTATAATGGTGGTACAGTAAGAATGGGAAATGATACACCTTGTCCAATTAAAGGTAAAGGAACAATAATGCTAAATAACTTGATTAAATGTGAAAATACTTATTGGGTAAAAGGATTGAATTATAATCTATTGAGTGTTTCTCAGTTGAATAATTCAGGACACAAAGCAACATTTGAGAATAAAAAGGCAAAGATCTTCAATGAATCAGGAAAACTGATTGGTACCAGTGAACAGACTAAAGGTAACTTATTCTATCTAAATGATACTAACACCACTTGCTTAATGACTAGAAATGAAGACATATGGCTGTGGCACAAAAGATTGTGTCATGTGAATTTTGACAACGTGACAAAAATAACGAGAAGGAGAAATGTAAGAGGCTTAGCGATGATGACAAAGCCATACAACATCATGTGCAAGAATTGTCAAAAAGGTAAAATGACTAAGTCTAGTTTCAAAAGTAAAACCCATACATCTAATGACATTCTAGAACTAGTCCATACTGATTTATGTGGACCAATGAGGACAAAGAGTTATTATGGAGATAGATATTTTATTCTTTGTTGATGATTACTCTAGAATGATGACAGTCATGTTTCTTAAAGATAAATCTGAAGCATTCAAGATGTTTAAATGGTATAAAGCTATGGTAGAGAAACAAAGTGGTAAGGATCTGAAATGTTTGAGATCAGATAGAGGAGGAGAATATATATTAGATGAATTCACTAATTTCTGTAATGAGCATGGTATAAAAAAGATAGGTTTCTACACCAAGAACACTATAGAAAAATGGGATTGCTGAGAGAAGGAGCAGATCAATAGGTGATTGTGCTAGAATACTGATGATAGAGAAAGGCATCACCCAAATATTCTGGAGGGAAGCTATCAGTATTGTTGTCTACACACTTAACAGAGTACAATTAAAGAAGGACACAAAGAAGACACCTTATGAGCTATGGTATGGTAAAACACCCAATGTAAGTTACTTCAAAATCTTTGGTAGTCAATGTTATGTCTTAAAGGATGATAGGAATGGAAATCTTGACGCCAAGATTGATTAAGGTATTTTTCTAGGGTATTCCACCAAGAGCAAAGCTTATAAATGTCTCATCAAGGCTTCTGTAATACCCACCCATATTTTACTTTTAGTTTATGACGTTGTACTCTTTTTGGCAGTGGTTTCAGTAGATTGGCCGAATTCTTTTAGGCCACATTTCATGTGAGCTGTTATTGTTTCATTTGATGATGATACTTGATTATGATGTCATGGATTAATCATATGCATAGATAGATGTGATGATATTATCATGTGGATTTTTATATGTTGATTTCTGATTATGATATACTTATCCCATACTTGCATGTGTATGGTTATCATGTTTATGGTATTTGTTAGCATGTTGTTATGGTAGAGGACGAAGACATAGTTACTTGCCTCGACGAGATCCACACGTTTGACCGATCCCTATCATTGTTTTTGATATTGTGTTATATGTACATGTGTGTTCTTTTGATGACAAGATTGCAGGTATAGGGCATTGTCTTCCCTGAATTGGAAGGAGTGAGCATGCCCATAAATATTCATCTCAATGGTAAAGAGGGGAGGTAACATATAGATACAAAACCCTAACCTAAGCCTAATCATCCTAATGTTGGATGAGTTTCAGTATGTTTACCCTATCTAGATTTGTCTTTTCCCTGAGTATGTGTGTTTTGCATGTGATTGCTTTCAGGTGATTTATTGGATTTTGGATGATTTTTCATGTTTTATGATTTAATGGATTATAGTTCAATTAAATATTTAATTATATCCTATGTTTGTTTTAGATAATTAATTAAATTGAAATATTTGAATATTTTGATTTAATTAAGTATTTAATTGAAAATTAATATATATGCTTTTATGATTATTAAATAATTAAATATTTGGTTGCATATAATATTGTGACATAAATATTTAATCTATTTAATTAAATATTTTATTAATTAAATGTGCATGAATGTGTTGAAAAAGTATTTTCAAATTCAAATATCTCAACTTAATATTAGGAGTCAAAGTTGAGTTGTGGCAATAAATAATATTTTATTTATTTAATTTGGATTTACTTTCAATTTCAAGTTGAGTTATTTTAGGGATTGAATGGGGAGTTGTCATGAGGGTTTGCACAATTAGGGGAAGTTGATTCTCTTTAGGAGAATTCTCCTCTCATTTCCCTCCTAATAAGTTTTTGGCAATTTGGAGTTCTCTTGGTGTTTTTTGGCATTTTTGAAGGATTGAGGATTGTTGTGGTTGCTTGTTGCTTTGGAGTTTTCGGGTGTTTCTTGCTTGTATGTGCTTGGATCTTTGTAGTTTCCAGATCTATGGTTGAATTGTGCTTGAAGGGTTTCATATTTTCTATCATCTTCAAAGACACATTCCTCTGTTTCTTGCATTGGATTCTAGGTAGGTTTTGTTCCTCCATGTATTGTTTCAACTTTGTAAAAACTGGAGTTTTTCAATGGTTAGATGGATGCATGTTTGGTATTTTTGCTTCTATATGGTTTAAAAGTATTTCTAGGTTTTTGGGTGTTTACAAAACCCTAGATCTACTATTTTTATGTTTTTATATTTCTTAGCATAGTGTTGTTATGCTGTCAAAATTTCGTGAAGAAATTCCTCCTAAACTCTTATAAATCAAAAAATTAATTTGCCATATAGTTTATACTATAGAGGAAATAAATAAATAAATTAGCTTTGAAAATTTCTTTGAAAAATTAAATTGGATAAAAATAATGAACTCTCTTGAAAAAGATACAGACTGGTTAAAAGTTCACCAGCAGACAAAAAAGGAATAAAAATAAAAAGTCATCCTTCCAATTTATTTCCGTTTTTGGAAATGGAATATTACTTTAATTAAGTACTCTTCTTTTCAAAAAAAGATATATTAAAACGAAATCAAAATTCG
>MU224257.1:453596-479305 GCA_018584345.1 Thuja plicata | reverse complement strand
TTTTTAAAGAAAAGAAAGTTTTGTAAAACAAAACTTGTCATGTGTGACCCGAACTTCAGGATGGGTGCATTAATAATTTTATTTATTATTTTTGTGGTTGATTGTTAATCAAGATTAACTTATGTTTAGTGTTAAGTTGTAATTAAAAAGTTTAATACTAATTTTAAATTATTAAGTTTTAAAATATTAGTTTTTAATTAATTTGGTGGATGTTAATTTTAATTGATATGGTAAATATTGATTTTTAATTTGTTTATCAAATTTAGAATTTAATTAATATGTAAACCATTAAGTTTAACTAAAAGGGTTTAATGTAATTTTCATAGATATGTTTTGATTAAATGAGACTAATTCTTAATTGATAAATTCTTGATTAATCTAAAAATATTAGGTTTAGTTAAAATCAATCTAATTTACCCAATGATTATTTAATTAAGTTTATTTAAATACAAGAGATAGACTTAAATAAATTTAGTTAGAAGACATCGATTATTTTAGAGTTAAGCTTAAACCTAGATTGTATAATGGATTAATGAATGTGTTATTTTTTTATGCATATGGATGAATTAACTAGATGTAAATGTTTAAATGTTTATAGTTCATTTTTCAGTCCTTTAGGATGTTTGTATCCTATGCATCTTTATGGTTCTCTCTTGTGTATATATGTTGTTATGGGGGCATTAGTTGACCTAGGATGTATACAAAGGCCAGGGGATGTTTATCATTTTTTCTATTATATGGCATGTGTGTTATCTATTATTACCCTAAACTGACCATGAGGACCCTTACAATTCTGCTATCTGATTGTGTACCTATATGTGACCGTTCTTGATTGTGTGGGATACTAGATTTGGGTATACTTGGGTTTTAACCTATGCTAGATCTGTTAGGATCGGTGAGCCTAGGGTAGGTTACCTAGATGTGTAGTAGGGGGTGGCTTGCAATAAGCTTTGTGTCCGTAAGTGACTACTAGATTGCTTATTGTAGAGTTTTCTTAATAAGTGATAACTAAAGACATATTGAGAGATATTAAAATGAATTAATAAGATGTGATTCTCCTCACCCATGCTTGAGTGCTAGTAAAGACTGAGATGGAGGATGAGATAATGCTTTCCCCCTTATGAGGCGCGGGTTTTGGCATAGTTAGTAGCCTTGTTAGTTTGAGAGGCCATTGCCTCTGTGTATGGTCACTTAGGTGCTAGAATCCATTGGGATTGCTAGGGATTAACTTAAGGGAAACATACATGATGACACCTTCCTTTACACAGTCTAGATTTCCTACGTGTGTCAATTGCCTCTAGATTAGTGATTCTTACCTCTTATGAGTTATGGTGTACTTGGATTAGAGAGCTTTTAGGATCCCTTGCTTAGTGGTTAATCCTTCTTGGTTTTGGATATCCGATTAGGGTCTGTTGTTATCTCCTTAGCACGATGGGGTGGACCTTTGTGGTTCCACATGGACGGGTGGTAGTGATTCTTTACCCATTGAGATTTGACATCCTTGTACTAGGTGCTTGATGGTTCTTTGCAAATGAGCTATTTATGTTAATTCATCATTTATTATGTAATTTCATTATTTTAAATCTTGTATTAGTGTATCGCATGTGATACCTAATCTAGATATTGTATAATAAGTAGATTAGAGTGATTACCACATACCCTATGACATGTGCAGTGGATGTGAGTTTACGGTGGTTTCATGGTTATCCATGAGGATTGTAATTACAGTTATGTAAGTTGTATTTGTTATACTTAATCAGATGGAATCTTTTGTTATATTGTTAGTTGTGTTTTTCTTTAAGTAATTCAACATCATGGAACCCTTGAGTTGTGTAATCTATGTGAGTGTAAGACATGTGTATAAATGGTAATTGCTTTCGCATTATTGTGTGTCTCTTTATGTTAAAAAAAAAATTATTCAGCACACATAGTATCATGTTCTAGGTTAATATCTCTTGGGTTCCCTGGCGGGGCATTACATCTTCTAACAAAATTGTTGAAAGAGAAAATGTAAAGATAAATGAATTTGTAGAAAAGAATGAGCTGGAAAGCACAAAAGAACCAGAGGACTACAACAAGTTTGTATATTGTGAAGAACTCAAAACTCTACCTGAGCAATAGTTCTTAATTCTAGAACAACAAAATGTTGCAACTGACAGTCAGACCAGTTGCTATTACCGACGGTCAGGATAATTATCAGAATAATGTGCAAGGTGATGAAGAAAAAAATGAAGATCAAAATAATAATCAAGTTGATATGCAAAGAGTTGTACCTATACTTGCAAGATATGTAAGAAGGAACCATCCAGAGATCCAGATAATAAGAGATAAGAAAGTTGGTTCAAGAACAAGAAGTTTGTCTTTAAACTCAAATTGTTTAAGTGCTATGAATGATGAGATTGAATAGATTGAGAAGAACGAGACATGGTCACTTGTGCCAAGACCATATGACAAGAATGTCATTGGTAAAAAATAGATATTCAGGAATAAGTTGAACAGGAATGGAGAAGTCACAAGAAACAAAGCAAGACTAGTATGCAAGGGGTATGCACAAGAAGAAGGTATAGACTATGGAGAGACCTTTGCACCCATTTCTAGGCTAGAAGGAGTAAGAATATTTCTTGCTTATGCTGCATTCAAAGGATTCAAAGTATATCAAATGGATTTCAAGTCAGCATTCCTAAATGAAATACTTGAAGAAGAGGTATACATTGAGCAACCAAAAGTGTTTGTCGATCCAGACAAGAGAAACACGGTATGTAGACTTTACAACACATTCTATGGATTGAAACAACCTCCAAGAGCCTGGTATGAACGACTTCATTCCTATCTAATAAGTATTGGATTTGTAAGGACTAGTGAAGACAATAATCCTTTATTTGAAATATTTGTTGATGACATCATATTTGGAGGCAATGATATGCTATGAAAATCATTTGTTAATGAGATGAGAAAAGAGTTTGAGAAGTCTATGTTTGGAGAGATCAAGTTATTTCTTGGTCTATAGATCATTCAAAAAAGTGAAGGTATTTTCATTACACAGTACAAATACATCAAAGAGGTCCTAAAAATATTCAAGATGGAAGATTCCAAACCAGTTGGAACACCGATGGCTACTGGATGTAAGTTAACAAAGGAGGACAAGACAACAGAGGTAAATTAGACTTTGTGCAGATCAATGATTGGAAAACTCATGTATGTTGTACACACTAGACCAGATATTGCACATGTAGTAGGAATTATTGCTAGATTTTATGCTAACCCCATGGAATCACATATGACTACTATGAAAAGAATTCAAGGATATCTAAAGAATACTAAGGAATTTGGCTTATGGTATAGAAGAGAAGGCAAATTTGAACTTAAGGTGTTTACCGACGCTGATTGGGCTAGAAATATTGATGACTGGAAGAGCACAACTGGAGGAGCATTCTTTATGGGTGAAAGACTTGTCACATGGATTAGCAAGAAGTAAGGATGCATCTCTTAGTCTACTGCAGAAGCAAAATATGTTGCTGCTTTTGCAAATTGCTCAAATATGGCATGGATCAAATAGTTACTAGAAGGTATGAATATGAAGATCTTCAAACCACTAATTATTTATTGTGATAACGTTAGTGCAATAAACATTTCCAAGAATCCAGTCATGCATTCCAAGACTAAACACATTGCCATCAAGTATCATTATTTGAGAGAACAAGTTCAAGAAAAGTAGGTGATACTTGAGTATGTGCAATCAAAAGAACAATTGGCTAATATCTTCACCAAGCCACTGCCCAAGGATACATTTGAGTACTTGAGAAAGAGACTAGGGGTCAAACCCTTGTCTGCCAGTCAGTAATATGACTAAAGGCTACATCAACCTATATATTATCAGAATATCAATCAAGTTGATGCAAGCAAAAAGATAAACTTCAAAGATACATCTATATACAGATAGGTATATACCAGAACCGAGCACCAAAGCATATTTTTGTATTGCTGATGGATAAGGGAAATGAAGAATTGACCAACAGAGCAGAGAGTTCAGAAAATGACAAAATATCTAGCTAGCAAGAGCTAAAGATAGACTTAACTGGTCATTTTCTTTGTTTTATTCGACCAGAGTTAAGTAATTGATTTAAAGAAGATTTGTATAGTTGGAAAGAAGATAACTATGAGATAAATCAAGATTTATTCTTTAAATCAAATTGGTTGGAATGTTTTCATGCCAAGAATCAAGAATCAAGAAACAGTGAAAATCATGTCTTTATAAGAGACAAGCTTAAATCATTTTCGTATCATCACATTCATGGAAAGGGGATTAAGGGAAGTGAATGAAAAGAGGATGTTGAAGAGAAACTAATGAAAAAGAACTTCATACAGTCCTAATCAATCAAGATGAAGGAGAGCTAAAGAATTCTGCAGGCACCAAGGAATAGTGAAGCACGGCATCACAGAGCAGAAAGTGTGGAGCATAAAGAATTGAATTGATACATTGATCAGAGAGGTAATGTACTTAAATAGATCTAAAAATTTGAAATTCAAAGTTGCATTAGAAACAGGTCATAGTGTTTCAGTTTAACCATTGAAGCATCAAGTCTCTTCATAGAGCAGGACTTAACAGTCTTCTATATATTGAGGTACATCCCAAGGAGTGCCAAAAAGGTTGATTCATGAAAGTAGCATTGGACTTGCCCGATACCTATTGATAGTCTAAGAAGGAGGATGATTCAAGGATGGTAGAAATAGATGCCTGATACTAAGTGATAACCTCTATGTATAAAATCCTCTAACAAGGTCGCACTTAACAGTGTGTTTTTAAAATTTGATAGGGTTGGCTCCTAACAGGGCTCACTTTAGAAGAGTGAAAATTTGGGGTACCTGTCCCAGTGGTTTTTCCCTTAACAGGGTTTCCACATAAAAAATTCATGTATTATGTGTGTATGATTAATTTCTTTATTGTTTTGTATCTGACATAGTTAACACTGGGTTGATCGGTATACTCTTCTTATCTATTGAGTTTTGGTAAATAGTTATACTGCTTATCGGTAATCAAGGAGAATAAGGACAGACAAGGAAAACCAACAGACAGTTATTCATTATAAGTATTTCATGGCATGCATCTTGAAGGGACTTAATAATCTGAGGTTTATTTGATTGGTGGTTAATGTTTGAAGGATAAAGTATTGAGGCCACTGATTCACCCCCAACCCCTCTCAGTTATTACTAACAGTGGTGAATGATGGAGTGGTAGATGAAAATAATTTTAAACCTAAACCATTCTATTTATCGAACAATAAATTCAATAATGTAAATCAATTGAATAACTCATCCAACAAAAATCAAGACAACAATAGACCTGGACCTCCACAATATCCACCTAAATTAGTATTTACACCCTTGTATGAACCTCTTGAATCTTCTTTAAGAACACTTATAGCCAAAAAATTAACCTTACCTAAATCAAGAGGATATGAACCCCAAATAAAACCTTCTTGGTGGAATGATTCACATCATTGTGAATACCATAGAAAGAAGAGTCACAAAACTAATGATTGTATGAGACTGAAATATGTGGTCCAATATTTGATCTATAACAACACCATTACCATTGAAAGACCCAAAAATAATGAGGACCACACAACATTTAAAACTCCACTTCCCAAATATGAAAATGGAGAGACATCAAAAAAAATTACAAGCAAACAAAAAATAAGATAAGGTGAACTTTTCTCACGTATATGATAACACAATCAATACCTTATCAGGATTTGAAAACACCATTAATGTCATAGACATTAAGGATAAAAATAAATCCACACATGTTGTCACTTGAACTCAAGCCAAAGTGACCTTTCCGAGGGAAAAGAAAAAGAAACATTAGAATGACATTACCTCTATATAAAGAGAATATAGTCTGGTAGATAAACTTCAAAAGAAACCTGCAAAAAGTTTCATATTGGAACATCTAAAGCTTTCATCATCACATAAATACATCTTATAAAGAGCCCTTATAGACACGAGTTCCTCACAGCTTGGATGTCGACCAATTCCAAACCATGGTAGATCATCTTATTGTGCCCTATTTCTTATCATATTTTGAAGAAGATCACATGTCATTAAATAATCCAAAAAATTTCCCATTGCACATTGAGGTCCTTATTAATAAGCACAGAGTCAAGAGAGTCTTAATAGATGGACGAGATGAATTAATTATTTGTACCTTAAATTTGGTCTGAGCTCTAGGATATTTTGAGAATGTAGTAGATTTAAAGAGAAAGATCACGATCAAAGCCTCTGATGATGAAGAATGGTCTTCTAAAGGTCTTGTTGTTTTACCAATACAAGTGAGACCAATTCAAAAAGAAATGATATTCTAAGTCCTATACTTAAACTTGTGGACTATAATATATTGTTGGGAAGGCCATGGATCCATGAAGTGCAAGAAATTCCCTCAACATATCATCAATGTTTTAAATTTACCTATCTTGGTCCAGAGATAACCATTAGTGGTGATCTTAATCCCTTCAAATATTTTAACAATGTGAAGTCATTCATAGATTCCTTGGTACCACACAATAGGGAAGTCTCTATAATAGAGTTATCAAATAAGACAACAAAAGAAGAAACTCCTAGTTCATCTAAATCACCCAATGGAAACAAAAAACTAACTTAGTTCTCCCACATCAAATAAAGGAAAAAGAAAGAAGTCAAATTCTTCTAGATCAAAAAAAGGGAAAGAGGATAAAATATCTCATTTTTTGAACACGGATATTATAATAAAATAATTTGGGAGTAAACCACAACTAAAGGAAAAGGGATTGGGAGAATATTCTCTATCAGTTGCAAAACTACCACTTTATCCCATATCTTATGGGAGACCATCTACATCAATAGAATCAAAATCTCCTCAAATCTATAATGATAATTTTGTGAGAGCTAGCACATCATCAAGAGATGAAGATTATGATATTTTAAAGTGGTTGTATAAAGATGAGGAGGAATCTAATGAAAGAGTCCAAAACATAAGTATTCAAACACATAAATATGGGAAATGATTCCAAATCATATAGAAAATAGGTTATCAAGGATCAGGTCCTCTTGGGAAAAGGAAGGAAGGAATTGTAGAAACCGTACAAACTACTTTCAGATATAGAAAGGAGAAAAAAAGAGTGGAATATCTTGAAATAGGATGTACAAAAAAATTCTTACCTCATATCCATGGCGAAATACTAAAATTACAATCTTATAGTGATGATCACTCCATGAAATAGGAATGAGATTCATTGTCAGAAGAATATTTTCAATATAAGGACATTAATTTTATTAATTCCTATATGTCTACATCTATGGAGGAATCAAGATAAAATCATGGAATGATATAAAATCAAATAAAAATATATATACCTTCATTCTTAGAGGGTCAAAGTTCAGGGTATTTACTACAATGAAACGTATCACAATATGTTGAGGAAAACTTTAGTGAGAATGAACAAGATCCAATCTCTATGGATCATCTTGAGGAAGTTAAAGTCATAAATATTAATGATACAATGTATGCCTTAGATCATAATATGGTCAAGATCATAACCCCAATTGACTTAGACCAAAACCATGATTCTTTACCATTGCTACATCCTGACTATAGATTGGGATCAAACTCAACCCATTGAGATGGATACCTTTCCCAAATACTATTCTATGGCCTTATACCTTAATGGAATTGAGCCTATTTTCACTAGTAAGTACTGCCATGATGCATTAATTAAGGAAAATATCAAGTCTCTTAGTCACAAAAATAATGAAATCAATAAAAAACCTAGTGGTGAAAACCAAAATGCGGTAGTGATAAGGTTTGAAAAAAGTAAAAAGAAAAGATGAATTTGAAAGTGAAAACCTTATTGAGGCATCTAAGGATAAGAGAATTGATACACTCCCTGAGCACTATTAGGAGAGTTCATCTATTCTTATTGAGCCCACAAAAAAGGTTAAAATTGGAATAGAAGAGACACCAAAGATCATACATTTTTCAGCATCCTTATCAAAAGAAGAAAGACAACAATTCATAGACTTTTTCAAAGAGAAATAGATAAATACTTCTTGGTCTTATGTCGATATTATAGGATTAGATCTGAATCTAATAATGTATTATCTCAATGTTTCCCCAGGAGCTAAGGTAGTAAAACAAAAGTTAAGAAATATGAATCCACATGTAGAATTCTTGGTCAAAGAATAATTGAAAAAGATCCTAGATGTTAGTTTCATTCACTCTTAGCCTATGCTGAGTGGATTTCTAACATTTTGCCTGTATCAAAGCTAGACAAAAGCATCAGAGTTTGTACTAATTTTAGAGATCTAAAAATAACTTGTCCTAAAGATGATTTTTCATTACCATGAACATAGATACAATTGTGGATTTAATAGAAGGATAGTCAATGTTCTCAATCATGGTTGTATTTTCTAGATACAACCAAATCAAAATTACACCTGAAGACTAAGACAACATAACTTATAAATGTACATGGGGAACATTTTGTTGGAATGTCATGCCTTTCAGATTGAAAACTGACTGATAAGGAATGATTAACAAATGGGGAAATCCATTGAGTCCAACATTCTACAAAAGAGTTAGGGAAAACCCAAGAGAGGGACCAAAGATTCCAAAATTAAGCCCAAAATTCACATGTAAACGCACAACTAAATAAGATGTGGAAAGCATATTTAGCATCTTTCAAACATTGATAACAATGGTTGGGGATGACCATATCCCTCTTGAAAAGATGATCAATAGTTTGAATTTTTTTTGAATCTGTAGCCAAAAAAATATGTTAATCTTAGGGATGATCCTATTATTCTAAACCATCCCCTAAAAAGGATTAGGGAAGATAAATCTAGTAAGAAACTTGAAAGATGATGAAATAGAGAATTTCCCATATGAAGTATGGGGCCAAGTTAAAAGATCCTCAGAATTAGAAAAAAGGAATGTGCACAAATCTCAACCGGGCTTGGAGGTTATGAAGAGAAGGAGCCACTTCTATTAGGTTGACCCACATATTATTATGGATATAATCTACCACCCTTCTTCCAAACCACCTAATACAAGACTCCCAAAAGCGTTTGACCTCAGGATATACAGCTAAGGGAGCATCGCCATACCAACAGTCATCCCAAAACTAAATTTTCCTTTCATTCCCTAAAGACTAGTGAAGACCTTGAGAGAGGGAAGACTTAGTACCTAAAATGAACTACCATAAAATAGAGAAATATTTCATAGGTCTCTCATCAACAAAAATTTCCTGACTATGAGAGTACCTTCTCAAGTACTTACCGTGGATAATTTTTGTCGAATCATTATATTCTTTGTAGCTTCTTCAGAGTTGTTTCATAAGAAGGGTCGTATTGAATTCCTTCATCTTATGAATGGCCATACCTCCCATATTTAGCAAACACACTTGGTCCAAAGCGACTAGATGCAACCTCTTATTAACTTCACTTCCCAACCATAATAAACTATTCTATATTTGCTCAATTATAACCAAGAAATTCTTAGGAATTCTAAAGAGTCTCAAAGCATAAACTAGAATGTTTTGAAGAGAGACTTTGATTAGTTGGACTTTCCTGGCCTAGGATAGTAGGGACTCCTTCCATTCATCAAGCTTATTTTGAAATCTCTTAATGAGTTATCCCCAAAAGGCATTAGGCACTTCATTATGACAAAGAATTTTCCCAAGGTAAGTCAAAGGAATGGAATCAATTTTGCATTTGGGGATGTGGTAAATTATCTATTGTCTTCTAACTGACATATTTAGAAGAAGATAGAGCTCTTCTTGAGAATTATAGTCTGACATGAAGCATTTTCATACATTTGAAGATTTCTCTTTAGAAATTTGACTTCCAAAATGGAACTCTCCCCCATGAGGATTATGGTATCAATGAATTGTTGATGAGACCAAGTCTGGTTATTTGAGGAAGGAACTAAGCCTTACAATTTAACCTATAGAAAATTGTTTTCGGATGTATCAGCCAAGAGTCTGAGCCATTAATATGAATAGAAAAGGGAAAGGGGCTCCCCTTGTCTCAAGCCCCGCAAAGAGGAAAAGAACTCAATAGGAGAACCATTTATGATCACAGAGAATTTAGTTGAAGAGATTAGCTAAGACACAATCTTAATAAAAGAATCATCAAAACCAACAGTAGATAAAACCTTTAATATGAAGCTCCATCTTACTCTATCACACGTCTTAAGAAAATTCAACATAAAAGAAATAAACTTGCCTTTTTATTCACTGAGAGAGAATGAATGTTTTCATGCACAATCATGATCAAGTCTAAGCTCTCCTTGCTAGACACAAAATCATTCTAGTGACCATAAATTAGGGAGGGCAGTAGGGGCTTGAGTTGCATCATGATTATTTTAGTGAAGATGTTGTAGACAAAATTACAATATCTTAGGAATTAGAATTATAAACGTTGCGTTTAACTCCCTCAGAAAATATTTGGAACCAAAAAAAAATTTAGTAGCCGCCACCACATCTGTCTAAATAATCTCCCAAAAATTCTATAAGAAAAACATAGGAAACCCATCCGATTCGAGAGCCTTATTACCTTTGAAATAAAAAATAGCCTCTTGGACTTCTTTGGAAAAGGGGATCTAAGTAAGATCCTTGTTCATATCTAGGGTAACCAGGGAAGGAACCTTAGAAAGAAGTTCACGTTGATCACCCAAATAAAGATTTTGATCTTGAGAGAAAAGAGTGGAGAAAACACTCATGGCTTCTTGCATAATCTCCCCATCCTTATGAAGATTTCCCCAATTATAATGGATGAAATGAATTATATTTTTGGCTCTAAGTTTCAGAGTTGACATGTGAAATTTTTTTTATTTCTATCTCCACTTTTGGCCAAATGGATCTTGATCTCTATCTCCAAAAATCCTCTTCTTTTGCAATAATATCACACAATTTAGCCAGAATAGCAATCTCTTGATCAACCAAATTTGTGAGAGCTCCTTGAGATTGGATTTTCATTTGAATATTATCCAATTTTGACCTAAGAATCTCTTTATTTCTAAAAATATGGCCAAAGGAAGACTTATCCATTTCTAAATGTTAGTTTTAACCACCCCAAGTTTTTTAGCAAAATTTTGAACATAGAAATTCCATGGATATCAGTAGCCCACCAATCTTTGATCTTATTTCTCAAATCATGGTCAAGGGTCCACATCTTCCGAAATGAAAAAAGAAAGTTCTTCTTTCTACAAGCTTTGTCCAACAAAATAGAAATGGGGAAGTGATCCAACCTAATCTTAGACAAAGAAGCAAGCCTCCAAATAAAATTATTAAGCCAGATAGACGAAATGAGGGCCATGTCCAACCTATCTTGAATGATTTCATCCCTCACTCTCTTATTAGACCAGGTATAAGCAACTCCATGCAAATCCAAATCCAACAAGTCAAGTGTGACAATAAAATCCAACAGATCTTGACAACTATCAAGGCAATGGGAGTACCTCCCATTTTATCAAAACTAAACAAGGGAGCATTAAAGTTGTAAAAGTATAAAGGCGTGTCACATTTTAGGCCAACTTATCTGTAGAACTGAGTTTAATTATTTCTAACTATAAATTAGTTTTGGTCATGGTCTAGCTAGATTCATTCTATATTGAAGGATATTTCCCTATCCTGTAATTGGTAAAGCGGAATTGTTTCATATTCTCACCATAATAACTTCTCCAGTCTAGTATTATATCTAAACAATTCAAACAATGAGTTATCTATGAAAGTGAGTCAAGAAAACTGATGAAGAAGAGGATGCCAATACAAGTGATGTAGAAGAGGATATGTGGTGGGGAGTGGCTTTGCATTTACTTTTAATAATATTGTTATTGGAGTGTTGTGTGTTCCCACAACATTTGGGCAGAAGGTGCTTCCACTTGATGGACTCATCCATTCTTTTTCTCTTTCGAAGATTTAGAAACTAAGGCTTGCTAGAAGTAAGCTAGAGCTATTTTTAAAGCTCTCCTTTCTCTCTCTAAATTTGCTAAAGACTTTTATTTCATGAAGTAAGGCTACCAAAATAATGTGTGAAATATTTGGTTTGTTCAAGTTTGTTACCTTCTTTTTAAAGCTCGATTATGGATGCTTCTACATAAAATATCTATCTTTTGAAGTGGATAAGTTTAAATTTAAATACTTTTATTCACCGGGGTCCCTTTGATGGTGCACATCCTAAGCTTCTTCATACATCACATGTTTAAACTATTAACTTTGTCTTGAAATAGGTCTTCCCTCTTCATCTAAATCAAGTATGACTCATTATGTTGAAATTTCGTATTTATCCATTTGCATCTTTATATTATGTCTTACATTTTTTCCATGTTCTCATTGAGATCAAATAACACCTCTTTCTATTGTCGAATATGTTCTTTTATTGCTCTAATATTTGGTTGCACTCTCGAGTAAGAGAAGGTTGATAGTAGGTAGAATCATATTACCATTTAAATTGTATAATCATGATTTACTTTGAAAGGAAATCCAGGAAAATCTCCAACAACTACTGAGTATATGTTTATAATAGCTTGTAGATTTGTTCAACTTATTACATATATATCATTGGTGTGAAGTGTCTATTCATATAACTATATTGGTACAGGAGCACCTTGGTAAAACCATGCCATCTTGATGCCTCAGAAAGGATTTAGTAATTTTTTGTTCATTTCTTGTTATGTTAAGTTGTAATAAGGTCCTAGGGACAATTGGGGGTCTTTTTAAGTCATTTTACATCATTTTGTAAGGCCTTGGTGCTAATTGTATCTCATTGTTCTAAGAAGTCCTGAAGAGGGTAAACTCTAGTCAACTATTCAAATGTGGCCCAAAAGGTGTAAAATTCGTCTAAATGATGTTTTTAAGTCATTATAAGTAGGTTTTTACATTGTTGGTAGAGTAGGAAGTCATTTGCAAGAGCAAAAGTTCCAATAGAAAATGAAAAATTGCTTGACAACTTTTTAAGTTGTGAAGCAAAATTTTGAAACCCAATGGTTAACTAATTGAAAAGGTGGTTAGAAATGTTGACATGGATGGGAAAAATTTAAATTTGATTCCAAAATGTCGAATAACATATTGGTGTGGTAGAAAAACATTTGTAAGAAGTTCTTGTTCAAATAAAATTTTGATTTCTTACAATTTTGCTTCTTTTTCATCTGTAATAGTGGGTTTTAGGGTCCTCTATAGACTCTCCATGCCCTCTAATCATTAAATATTGATAGGCCTCTGATTTATCTTTCTTATGCAATTGATTTGAGGTCTTTACATTGGGTATTGTTCATTTTATGTGTAAAATATTATAGTTTGCCTAGACAAAATCATGATAGTGCATTGAGGGCAAAAAATGGAGATTCCAACCATTCCACTTTTCTCTCTGATCATGTAGCTTGGTGTAATGGTAGGTTTCAATATCCTCTTTGTATTGATGGACTTGCAGGAACATAGGAGGCCATTTGGAGGGTTTGTAATGATGCCCTAGGCTAATAGTGACATGTTTTCCAAGCAAGTTTGATTGGTTGAGGATGATGCATTGAATAATATTAATGTGGCAGACCTTGGGATGAATTTGGAGGCTTGTAAAGACCTTATTAAAGGTTTCTGAGGCATTGGTGAAGTTTAGGAAAGAAAGGAGATCAAATTTCTAAGAAACCCTCTTGAAAATACCCCAAAATAAGCATCCTTTGAGGGTTTGGTGTTTTGGGTCCCTAGTAAGCATGACCTATTCTACAAATTACATATTTGGATTTTTTTAGACATTTATAGACCATTGAAGAAGGTTTTAGAAGTTCTTTACATGATATTCTTGAAGTTGCTTCATTGTAGAGACCTAATCAGGCCTTATCCACTGGTGAATAGTCAAGTTTTGAAGCACGTGTTCCAAAGTGAGCATGTCTAATTTCACACATGTTTACAACTTCCAAAAGTGTATTCATAACTTTCCTTACCCTTTCTTGGTTCTATCTGTGTTTGGAGATAAGTGGAAAAAACCCTCTACATAGGGCTAGTAGAGCTCATTGAGTCAAAGAAGAAAATGGTATGGAATGGTGTATTGGGTTTGTTCCAAGGGTGAATTTGAGTTGTTTGGGATCATTTGGAGTTTTAAATATTCTAAGAAGGAAGTTCTAAACCTTGTTTGGGTTTTTTACGATGTTGAACTATAATGCCTTGAAGGATCACTATCTTATCTTGTGATTGTCTGGCCTTAGAACCTTTCGTCATGATCCACATGTCTGATCATTAGATGCAATGTCTGATTTGTTTCATTTGAAGATATCTTCTGCATCATAAAGCTATCAGAGCTAGTGAGTAGCTCTCTTGTAGGTGGTTGGTGAAATATTGCAAAAGGAAGATTGGAAGTTGAGGGGTCAAAATGCATCCTAAGGGTGTTGACACTACTAGAGAGTTGTAGGAGTTGAAAGAGAAGATTTCTAGGTTACAGGATTCATACAATGTTGACATGTTGGAAAGGCTTGAATCCTTGGAATCAAATGAGAAAAGGAATGTTGATATAGGATACGTAAGTGATGAGCATGAAGAAGAAGAGTTCCAAGAGGTAGAAGATGAAGAGTTAGACCCTGAAGAACAAAGGACAGTCAGACCTCTCAAGGTAGTTAAAGGTGACCAATACAAGGTAAGGGTTGATCTACCTATGTATGGTAGAAAAGTGAGGTGCTCAAACCATTTTTTCATTCATTGATGTTCTTCATGACTTGTTTTGTTACAAAAGGAACATTTAACTCTCTCAGTAATTGAAATACTTTGTTGAGATTATTTATCCTTTTTGAAGCTATCAATTTTGTCTTCTTTCTTCTCTTCTTTGTCCTTTTTAGTGTTCTTTTTCTCTCCTTTAGCATTTTGATGCTTTTCATTTCCCACAATTAGAGCTTGTTCCTTAGTGGATTTCAAAGTACCCATTTGAATTAACTTTTCTTGTTCCATTGTATGATCAGAAATAAAGTTATCAAGTGAGGGCATCAACCATGAGGCACCAAGGGCCCTTTTAGTGCAATATAAAGTAGAGACAAATGCAAAAAATTAAGAGCCTAGCTTGAAAAGTACAGAAAGGATTAATTGATCCTCTTTCTTGTCAATTCCACAATATTTTAATTGCAACTTTAAAGATTTAAAATTAGTGAAGAAGTCCTCTAAAGTTGAAAACCTGGAAGGACTAAGACCTAGGAGTTGATTTTCCAAATCAGGAATTCTAAGTTCATCAACTGTCCCAAACAGTTTGTTTAGAGCTTCCCAAACTTTGTTGGGTATTTTCAAGTTCTCAACATGGAATACTAATTCAGGAGATGGGTTTAAGCATAGAAAGCCAAATTCTTGGTCACACTTATTAAAATAATTTTATTTGTCCTTAGCTGCATTGGGTTCTTTTTCCGTTCCCATTTTTACCCTATATAAGCCTTTATTCTTTAGTACAAGAATTACTTTCAACTTCCAATAATAATAATTGAAAGGAGTTAGGGGCTGTATAGTTACATTAAGATCCATGTTGCTAGACTTAGATAGTTGCTTTTAGACTGCAAAAATGAAGAAAGAAGAGCACTATGTGAGGAAGTGAGAAAAATAGGAAGCACACAACACCCCCTGATTATCTTTCCCCTCTTATTTTTGGCACTTTATAAAAGGAGTGATTTGTAATCAAAATCTCAAAAATACTGAAATTGGCACTTCATAAACATACTGTGTGTGTTAGATTCATGACAAAAAACCATACACTTTTACAAAAAATAGAACTGAATTTTGAATTAAGGAGCGAAAGTTATGAGCAAATGAATTTTTGTCTCTTTAAAAAATTATGATGACATGTCATGGGTGTCGTAATTCTGACGAACACGAGAATGGGTTAAAAAAATCAAAAATTTTCTTCAATAAACCGACCAACAAAAACCATTTTAATGCTTGGTGGGAAATATTGGTCGATTTTGTGGGTCAAATGTACTAGTGAGTAGCTCTTGTTCAAACCCTAATAAGTATGATCCCCATTTCAAGGTGTATGGTCAACCTAAATAGCCTAGAGTTAGAAGTTAAAACACTTGTTTTCAAACACTTAAACTAGTAGCTCACATTCAAACACTAATACGAATGATCCCATTTTAGGGTGGTTATTCATATTGAATTCACATGGTATCTTAAATTTGATTAGCAAGCCTGAAACCTAAAATGGTGACTACAAACTAATTTGTGGCAAAAAAAGCTGTAGCGGGATTTGACCAAATCAATATATGGAAGAAAGACTGAATAACAAGAGAAATGTAATGGTTTAGATGAACTCAAGTTGTAAATCATTTTTTTTATCTAGATAAAATTCCAGGTTTAAATCCCAAAAACACAACTAAAATATATTTTAATGCAATGCCATATTCATGAGCAAGCTCAATGAAAATCTTGAGAGCCAAATCTATTTTGAGTTTGGAAAAATAGATACTCTAGGTTCATATAATCTAATGCAAACGAATGCTCCTACCTTGGTTAAAAATGGGTCAACTTAACAAACAAGAAAATGGAAACAAAACCTAAACCGCCACTCCTTTCATTCCTAAACAAGAAAAAGACTAAACCACAGAATTTCAAAGAATTGGACTACACTTAAACCCTATTTTTTCATTAAAGTGAGACACACAAAACAAGGGATGCCTTTCTCAAACTGAAAATACCCATCACGAAATCAAAATAGTGATTCAATTCCCTGAAACTTGCATATTGAAAACACTTTGCAAAGATAGAGGTATAAGAAAAATAAAATAAATAGGGGTTCCATTTTATCAAGTGAAAATATTACCTCTAAAATGTTAAGTAGTTCAATCTTCAACTAAGGTGGAGGCTCGAGTATTTTATCCCTGCTTGTAAAAGCCTTCGTTGAAACTACCTTCTCCATTTTTGCAAAGATGACTTCAAAATAAAATGATTCATGCTCTTGCCCCTGTGACACATTTGATGAAACCCCCTTCTCATTTTCTGCAAAGATGGCTTCAGAAGGAGACAGTTCAATTATTATAACTTCTTTCTTCTTGGATTTAAGATCCCCAAGAATCATTTTCTCTATATAAAAGACCCTAGAATGCATTGGCCTCCAAAGATCCTCTTTTCTCAAAAAGTGATTAGGGTTTTTGACCAAAAACCCCCAATAGAATTTATCATCTCTTTTCTATGGAAATGTTTAGGGTTTGATAGGTAATCTCCACTCTGAATGCTTGAAATCACACACAAAACTAGGTGACACCAAAAATGTAAAAAATTCTATTGTAGTCACTGATTATTAATCTTCTATCTTACAAAGATTATTTAACTATCAAGAATTAATTCACAACTTAATATTGAAAAATAACACAACTGCAACTTCACCAATAAAAAAATGGAAAGAAATATGCAACATAATAACACAATATTTTTGGAAAAATTTTCCTTGGAAAAACCCCAAAGGGAAAACCAGTACTGCAAATGAGAAATATATATTAATCTTTAGCAAATTAAGAGATAAAAAATTCCTTGAATTTCAGTGGCAGAACTCAGACAATCTCCTAACTCCTCTTGCTGATATTCCTCCACTGCTATCTTTCAAACGCTATCACTGCGCCCTTGCTAACATTGCAAGACTACTTGCTAACATTGCAAGTTTCTTCTTCAACTTATTTTCCTCCAAATGCCCCTTGACCCTGTTTTATACTACTCTCTTTTTTTCTAGTTACTTCTAGTTGCTAGAAGTTTCCACGTGCTAGAAGTTTCTACAAAATAGAAGTTTCTACAAACTAGAAATTTCTACAAACTAGAACTTTCTACAAAGAGTCAAATAAATAATTATTAGCAAATGGAGGAACAATTGCCCAAGCTACCAAACTAACACTCCCTCTTAACAAGGAAGCTGTTCTATAGGGTACCCAACTTATCTCTGAAAAAGATGAATTTTGCCTTCCCCAATGCCTTTGTTAGAATATTTACTACCTGCTCCTCTGTAAGTATGTATTGTAGCTGAACAATCCCCTGTTGTACACACTCTCTGATGGAGTGATACCTGATGTCTATATGTTTAGGCCTATCATGAAATACTAGATTCTTAGATAACTTGATGCAACTCTGATTGTCACAATATATCACAGTAGTCTCAACTCTCTGACCAAACAAGGCCACTAGCAACTTTCGAAGCCATATAGCTTCACATGTCGCCATGCTAGCTACTATGTATTCTGCTTCTGCTGAGCTCAAAGCCATAGACTTCTACTTCTTGTTGAACCAAGAGACAACTCCTGATCCTAAACTGAAACAACATCCTGAAGTGTTCCTCTTGTCCACTATACTTCCTGCCCAATCTGCATCAGTATAGGCTATCAACTTGATACCTTCACCTCAAACATATCTGATCCAATACTCAACTATACCATGAAGATAAAGCAGCACATGCTTTGTCGCCATCCAATGTACTCTCTTTGGCTCCACCATGAATTGACTAAGAGATTTTACTGAAAAGGCTATATCTGGCCTAGTGTTGACCAAATACAGGAGCGAACC
This sequence comes from Thuja plicata, assembly GCA_018584345.1. Lineage (NCBI taxonomy): Eukaryota > Viridiplantae > Streptophyta > Pinopsida > Cupressales > Cupressaceae > Thuja > Thuja plicata. The sequence goes on along the minus strand of MU224257.1, from coordinate 460,769 downwards.
AATCAACTATCTGTATAAGGCAGGATCTACATCCTTCTCCTTAGAAGTATCTACCTTCCTCCAATTTGTGATCATAGGTGTAGACATGTCTTTGCAATCCTCCATCAATCTCTTCAAGATTTCAATGCAATATTTCCCTTGCTCAAGGAGAATCTCTCCATCTGTCTATCACACCTCCATGCCTAGAAAGTAGTGCATAATTCCTAAGTCCGTCTTGAATTCTGCGGTAAGGTCCCTCTTGCACTCCTCTATGAGCCCTAGTGAACTTGTTAGAAACAAGTCATCTACATATAGAAAAATAATGAGAACCTCACCCCAAACCACCAAGTAGTAGAGGTTAGCATCTGCCTCACTCTTCACAAAACCCATTTCCTGCAAATAAGTATCAATGTGCTCATACCACGCTCTAGGAGCCTGCTTGAGATCGTAAAAATATTTCTTCAATCTGCACACGTGGGTCTCTTTACTGTGTACTATAAAGCCTTCTAGTTGTTCTATGTATACCTCCTCCTTTAACTCACCATTAAGGAATGTTGTCTTGACATCCATTTGATGGATTTTCCATACCATTTGTGTTGCAAATGAGATCACAACTCATATAGAAGTATACCTGGCCACTGGAGCAAAAGTCTCCTCATAGTCTATTCCCTCCTTTTGAGAGAATCCCTTAGCCACAAACCTTGCCTTGTATTTATCAATGCTACCATCTGCACCATGCTTGATCTTGTAGATCTAGCATGATCCAACCACTACCCTATCTATTGGTCTAGGCACTACCTCCCACACATTGTTATGCATTATTGAGTTATATTCCTCAACCATTACATCTCACCAAACCTGATGTTGTACAACTTCATGATAACTAGAAGGCTCACTATCTACCAACTGACTAACTAAAGCCACATAGTCATTAAACTTGGCTAGTTGTCTTCACTCTCTAGTACTCCTAGGAGTTCCCACAAACTCCTAAGTATCCCTCTGTTGAACCTCACGGTTCCTATTGCCAACTGTAGAGGATGAAATATCAACCTCCATATCTTTTTGATGCATTTCCTACTGCACCAGTTGCTCCATACTCTGCAAACTCTCACCACCTAAGCCTACACTTGTACTAGTAACTACACTTGAGCTTTGATGCCCTTGACTCGGCTGAGCTACCCTTGGAGCTTCTGTTGGTTGCTTACTCTAATATTCTACTGGAAAATCTCTGGACCTTCTAAATGCCTTGTCCTTCATGAACTTGACATCATGCCAAATAATGATCCATCTGGTTCCTGGAGTGAATATTTGATATTCCTTTGAGGTTTCACTGTACCCAAAAAGTACCCCCTCTCTGCAGTTTGATCTAACTTTGTACGTGTATCCTTTTGAATGTGATAATATGCCAAACTTCCAAAATTTCTAAAGTGACTGCCATCTGGCTTCTTACCTGTGAAAGCCTCCTCTAGTGTCATCTTCTCTAGTACCTTATGTGGAACCCTGTTCTGTATGTATATATCCATACTACATGCCTCTGCCCATAAGTAGCGTGGCATGTCGTGGTCATGTAGCATGGTCCTTGCTTTCTTTGATATAGAATGTTACTTCCTCTCAGCAACCCCATTTTGTTGTGGGTTGTAAGGAGTAGTCCTCTCTCTCTCTCTTGATTCATTCGCTAGTATAGTACTCTAGGAACTCTTTACCTTTGTACTTCCCTCCATTATCTGACCGAAGAACCTTTATCTTCTTTCATGTTGAATTCTCCACAAGAGCTTTGAACTCTTTGAAGCAACTGAAAACCTCATCCTTGGTCTTCAAGAAATATATCCAGGTCTTCCTAGAGAAATCATAAATAAAAGTAAAAAAGTACTCGTATCCTCTGAGAGAGTTCATCAACATTGGTCCACATATATTTGAATGTACTAGATCAAGAACACCAGGTGATCCCACAATAGTGGGTTACACTTTTTTGCCTAAATGGATAGTGAAGTATTCATTTTGAAAGAAACTTTCAGATTCGGATGCATATTGTCTTTAAACCGTTTGAAAAATGAAGATGAAGTAGACTAGAGTCTTTTAGGATTTTCTGTCTAGATTCTGATTTTTTTTTTTTTTTTGAATTGATTTTAATAGTTTTTTTTTCCTCCCACTAAAACTTCTATGTTGCTGTAAATGTCATTTTCAAAAATTTACATTGACTTCATAGGGCATAACCTTTTTTCTAAAATAGGTATCAATGCGCTTCTTTCAAATTTGGTTTTGTAACATCCATACGGAGGGCATGCTATTGGTTTGACAACACTATCATGATTATTGCATATTTTATGGATGTTTGAAGTAGTGTAAACCATAATTTTGACATACCATGACTGCATAGCTTATAACTTGTTGTGTATTTATAAAAATTCATTTTTTTTTATAGAAAGTAGACTCGAAGCCAGAGGGCACTATTATTTTTCATTTTTTTTTTTTTCCCTTTTTTCTACTATTTTTCATTGAATGTCAAACTTGGAGGTTTATTTTTGATAAAAAAAACCTACATTTGATGCACGTCACACAACATAGACCTATTGAATTCAAAAATTGTCAAATCTAAATTTGTTAGAAAGATAGTTTAGAGTACTTGTGTGATGCAAAAGGACATCTCCATATTCTTCCATTTGAGTAGAGTGCTTGAGCCTCGAAGCCATGAAAATTGAATATTTTTCTTGACCTCTGGAAATGGACATAATTTTGTGGGTTTCGATAGAAACTACTTTCAATAGAAAGTAGTTTCGATCCAAACTATTTAGTTTCAATCGAAACTACTTTCTATCAAAAGTAGTTTCATTATTTTGTGTTTGTTAGCCATTTACTAAAGTAATTTTGATTGAAAGTTTCAAGTTTCAATCGAAAGTCATAGATAAATTTTGATAGAAACCTATGTTGGCCTATTAGGTGTCATTTCGGGTTCAGAACGATTACATATAAATAAATATATGTTTTCATCATCTTATTAATTCAAAAGTTTCAAAATTATTCACATTTTGGAAAAGGAAGACAATTTTGCAAATTGTGATGGGAAATAAAAAAAGAAGGCTAAATAAGAGTACACGACATTATTCAGAAGTGACTGAACAAAGACTATGTGAAGAAGCTCGGGAAATATATTATCATAAGAAACAAGGTACATCTCTCTCTCTCTCTCTCTCTCTCTCTCCATATTTTAATTTGATTATTATTACTTGTCTTAATGAAACATGTAAGCATGATATTGCAATATCCTAATTTGATAAAGAAGACCTAATTAGATCCAGTTAGTATCCAATTAGACCCAATTAGGACCTAATTGCATCAAATTAGGACAATTACATCCAATTAGGACCTAATTAGATCCAATTACCCTTTAGGACCTAATTAGATCCAATTATATCATCCAATTAGGATCCAATTAGACCCAATTTGGACCTAATTACATCCAATTAGGACCTAATTAGATCCAATTACCCTTTAGGGCCTAATTAGATCCAATTAGGTTCCAATTAGACCTAGTTAGGACCTAATTACATCCAATTAGGAAAATTAGATCCAATTGGACCTAATTAGATCCAAATTTATGACAATTAGATCCAATTAGAATGTATTGGGACCTAATTAGACCCTTTAGACCTAATTAGACCTATTTGGACCTATGATATAGGTTATATGACCCAATTAGACCCAATTAGACTTATTTGTACCTATGATAGGTTATATGACCCCTTAAGACCTATGATAGGTTATATGACCCAATTAGACGCAATTAGACCTAGAATTAGACCTAATTAGACCTATTTGGACCTATGATAGGTTATATGACCCCTTAAGACCTATGATAGGTTATATGACCCAATTAGACCTAATTAGACCTATTTGAACCTGTGATAGGTTATATGACCCCGTAAGACCCCTTAAGACACCATTAGACCCACTTAGACCCAATTAGACCCTTGATTATACATCTTAGACCTTATTGTACCTATTAGGACACACTTAGATCCAATTATACCCTTTAGGACCTAATTAGATGCAATTAAACCATTTAGGACCTAATTAGGTCCAATTAGATCCAATTAGGACCCAATTAGACCCAATTATGACCTAATTAGATCCAATTAGGACAATTAGAACAATTAGATCCAATTAGGACCTAATTAGATCCAATTAGGACAATTAGATCTCCATTTCTAGGACCTAATTAGATCCAATTCTAGGATGTACATTAGATCCAATTAGGACCTAATTAGACCTTTATAACCTAATTAGACCCAATTACCCTTTAGGACCTAATTAGATCCAATTAGGATCCAATTAGACCCAATTAGGACCTAATTGTTAGAATAGTCCAAAGGATAACTGAGAGGGGGGGTGACTCAGTTATCAGCTAATTTAAATTCTTTTCTTTTATTAACTCTAGAATACAATAAAGTAAATGCACATTTAGATAACACAATAGACAACACCACAATTTGGTTATGGAGAAACCAAATGGTAAAAACCCCGGTGGGAATTAGCACCCATAATGAACTATACTTGTTTAAAATAATCCATGTTAGAAGATCTTGTAACCCTATTAGGAGTTGTTCTTTACAATGCAATAAGTATAGTGACCTAGTTAAGGGTCTGACCCTGTTAGGATTCTTGTACAAATAACCCTGTTAAGGGTGAGGACTCACTGTCCAAAAGCTCACTGCTTCAATGGTGAAGGCTACAACCTTCTATAGAAGAGATATGCACTATATCTGATGATGAACTGTAGAGTAGACCTACTGTCTTGATCAATTCCAATGTATTGTAATCTTACACTGCTTCTTCACATAGATCCTAGATGAATGAAACGCAACTGATATTTTTCTCTATACTTTTTTGTCACTTATCTTCTCATTCCCACTTAGCATTCACAAATGAACTACTATGAGTATCCTCCACAAAGTATGAGATCATGGGACCTATTAGACAACTCTTCATAATATCCTTGTTAGCTAAACTAATCACGTAAGCATAATTACAACCGCACAATATAAACTGGATAGATGTGATGCTTCGCAAAGTTGGCTTCACCAAATTAACTCTAACATTGCAATCTTGTTGAAACACATTTGGCACCTTTAGATAACTATCTTCAACTCATAACTAATCTTGAATACAAACACACATATCTCGAAGATAAGTGCAACTCAAGAACCAATGCAAATACATCGGCTCTATACAGATAAACTTCAGAAATTGTAACTTTCACTAACACAACTGAAACATCAAATTTGATTCTGTGTGTATGAATAGAGCATCAACAACATGTCTACAACATGAATATAACCACGCAAGGGTTAATATCATCATTCTGATAAGTACATATAGAACACTATTTTATATTATATGTTGTCATCAATGACAAACATACAAACTACTAGCTACCAGAAGTAAATCTCCAAAAATCTCCCCCTTTGACATTGATAGCAACATATGATATTAAAAACATCTTCAGTACATGGTGTTCCTCTTTCTTTTTACAATTTTCTCAATATCCTCATCAAATATTCCTCTACACTGCTGCAGCTCTTCTATCTGTGTTTTTAAGTTACATGATTATATACTCCCCTAGAGTATATGCTCCCCCTTACTACATACTCCCCCTTTGACATCAATGGAAAAGGGCACCATAAACAATTGGGCACAGGTACTACTCCAGAAATAGAGTAGTCAACCATTCATCAGTCACTATGGACTAATGTACTTGCTACTTTATCTAATCAAACTCAAGAAAGGGGATTACTCCCAACTTCTCCCCGAGATACTCAAAAGTATCTTTTGATAAAGGCTTTGTGAAAATATCTGCCAACTATTCTTTAGTGCTTACATAGTCCAATTTTACTTCATTATCTACAACTTTTTCTCTAAGAAAATGGTATTTGATCTCAATGTGTTTTGTCTTTACATGCATCACAGGGTTCTTGGACATGTTGATAGTACTAGTGTTATTACAATGAATAACAATAGGATAATCAACCTGAGTACCAAAATCTTTAACCATCTACTTGAGCAAAACCATTGTTGAATAATTCAATGTTGCTATGACATATTCAGCTTCTGCTGTTGACTGAGAGATACAATTTTGCTTCTTGCTTACCCAAGAAACCAACCTATCTCCAAGAAATACTGCTCCTCAAGAAGTTGGTGCAGAGCACCCTAGGGTTTAGCCCAAACCCTAGCCCCAAAATTTTGACTGAAACAGTTCTTTCAACGAGCAAGTCATGTTTTGATTAGTCGCTCAGTCACGCAACAGCAGAGAGCAGCCAAAAGAATACATCGCACACTCGCGAGCTAGTTATGTTTTAAGTCTGATAGTGCGTGAGTGCGCGACGATGAACTAGTCGCTCAGTCGCAGAAGGCTAGCAAGAGAAGATAGTGCGCGACAGCGCGACAAGGAGCTCGTCGCCCGATCGCGAGTCAATTCGCAGTCAGAGCAAATACGGCGCGACAACACGATGGGTGATCAGTCGCTCAGTCGCGAAGGCAAACAGTTCAGTTCTGGTGTGCGAGTGAGCGACAACCGATGCATCGTCAAGTCACGAAGAAAATGGCAGTTTGGGTTATAGCGCGGCGAGTGCGCGACTTGAGCTCATCGCTCAGTCGCAGGGACATAGCCAGCTCGTGCAGAAACATAGCGAGTGCACGACTGATCGTATCACTCAGTCGCTGAGATAGGACCAGCTCGTCAGAAAGAGTAGTGAGTGCGCGACTGATTGTATCGCTCAACCGCCAATGAATTTTCAGTTCGTGTCGAAGTGCAGCGAGTGCGCGACTAGTGTGCGTCACACACTCGCAGAGCAAGGAGCAGTTAATGTAAATGCAAAGCGGGTGCGTGACTGAGCTCATCGCTCAGTCGCCAAGGAAAAGATAGAACAGGTAAATGCATTGCGAGAGCGCGACTTGAGCTCATCGCTCAGTCGCGAGGTAAAAGCCAAGTTATGTAAAGTCATAGCAAGAGCGCGACGAGCAGGTCCTCACTCAGTCGCTAAGAAAAATGTAAAAGGTCAGTTTAGCTCATGACTACGCGATGGAGAAACAGATCAGTCAAGTGGTCAGATATGTTGACGTGTCAGAAGGAGAAGACGTTGAAAAGTCTTAACCGCCAAACAGAGAAGGAATGACACGAAGAAAAGAAAGGTGACCAGA
>MU224257.1:434745-444780 GCA_018584345.1 Thuja plicata | reverse complement strand
TTCATCACTTCTAGCATCAAACTTACCAACACCATCATCTCTCTTGATGTAGCACTTGTTGCCAAAGATTCTGAAGTATTTTACTGTAGGTACATTACCAAACCAAAGTTCATAAGGTGTCTTATCTTTGCCTATTCTTAGTTGTGTTTTGTTGATAGTATAGACTATTGTATTGACTTCATCTCTCCAATAGGTGTGCACAACTTTTCCTTCAACCATCATAGGGCGCGTTGTATCAAGTATGATCCTGTTCGTTATTTCTGCAATCCCATTCTGTTGAGGGGTTCTGGGTGCACTCAACTATCTTTTGATTCCATTTTCTTCACAGTAGTCATAAAACTGGTTAGAGGTCAATTCTCCTCCTCTATCTGATCTCAGACGCTTTAGTTTTAATCTAGATTCATTTTCAACTTTAGCTTTGAATATTTTGAATTTCTCAAAGGCTTCAGACTTCTCTTTTAAGAACGCAACCCACATCATCCTTGAAAAATCATCAACAAAAAAAATGAAATACCTTTCTACGTAGTATGATCTAGTTTGAGTAGGACCACATAAATCTGTATGCACTAAGTCTAACTTGTTCTCAGCTAAGTTTTGCTTGCTCCTAAAAGAGCTCCTTACATACTTTCCCATAACACATTCCCTGCACATTGTGTCAACTAGTCTTGCAATACTTGGAAAGTCTCTAACTTCCTTGACATTGCTTATCTTTACTATATTGTCAAAATTGATATGACAGAGGCTATTGTGCTATAATTCACTGTCATCCACTTTTGCAACAAAACAACTTACATCTGAATTAAGCTAAAAAACATTACCTTTTGTTTTTGAGTCAAATGCAATCATGTCACCTTCTTTTTTTTTAATAATGCATTTGTTATCTTTGAATTCCAAATGATAACCTTTGTCAAGTAGATTTTGAACACTTAGTAAGTTATGATGTAATCCATCAAAATACTGAACATCATTTGTCTTGTTATTTCCATCCAGGGTGATAGATCCTCTACCTATGATAGGTTTAGGAGTGTTATCTCCAAATCTAACCATACCTCCTTTGTACTTATCTAGATGAACAATTTTGTCTTTATCGCCTGTCATGTGGTGAGAGCATCCGTTGTCAATGATCCAATCAGTTTTGATGTCTACTTTAGAAATTAGGGCTAACTCCTATGCTTCCTTTTCATCTTCAATGTCCATTTCCTCAAGCATTTTTTCCATGTCTTTAATGGAAACGAATCTAATTTCATCCTGTCCCAAATCTTCATTTGTTACACCTTCTTTAGCATGGTAGCATTCTTTTCCATATTTAGGTTTGTAATCAGATCTGAACTTCTTGACTCTTGTGGGACACTTGGATGCAAATTGACCAATCTTGTTGCATGAAAAACATTTGAATGGAAGTTGTCCTTCATACTTTCCTTTTCCTTTCTTTTCTCTTTTAGCAATCATGGAAATAATTTCTTCTAGCTCTTCATCAACTTCTTCTTTCTCATTGGAAGTGTGTAAAGTTTTCTTACCATGTATTGATGCTTTGAAGGTTGTTTCACTTTTGGGTTCAGTCTTCAATCTTGATATCTCAAATGCAGAGATTTTACTGATCAAAGTCTCTCTCTTGAGGTATTTTGAAAATTGCATGGTTTCATCTAGGATATTGATCTTGCTCTCATAGTCTACTGTCAATGTAGTCATCAGCTTGTCCATTATGTCTTCTTCTGAAATTTCTCCACCATTGTTTCTGATTCCAGATACTGCTTCATTTATCCTCTGATTGTAGGCTATGATGTTCTCTTCAGGTAACATCTCAAGATTGTTGTATTTATTTTTCCATGTCTTCCTGTGTGCATTCTTTTCTTAGATATCTCCTTCAAACATGTCTTCTAAATACTTCCATATTGTGTATGCCTTGTCTAATTTCTTCATCTCAGAAAATTCACTGTCAGATAGTGCACTTATAAGGGTTTCTTTGGCAACTGCATTGGATGTGAATGTATCCTTTTGTTTACTAGTAGCATCATCTCTTGCAAGGCCTTTTAGAGAGGGAATAACAACTTCTTGTGTGACTATCTCAAAGATGTCAAAACCAACACACTGTAGATGTGTTATCATTTTGTTCTTCCAATCCAAATAATTCTCTCCATCAAACTTAGGACTCTCTTTTTTGAAGTATGCCATCTGATCTACCTTAAGATGATAGGCTTTCTCTTCAAGGCACTTGGCTGTGATACCAATTGTTAGAATAGTCCAAAGGATAACTAAGATGGGGGGGGTGAATCAGTTATCATCTAATTTAAATTCTTTTCTTTTAATAACTCCAGAATAAAATAAAGTAAATGCACATTTAGATAACACAATAGACAACACCACAATTTGGTTATGGGGAAACCAAATGGTAAAAATCTCGGTGGGAATTAGCACCCACAATGAACTATACTTGTTTATAATAATCCCTGTTAGAAGATCTTGCAACCCTGTTAGGAGTTTTTCTTTACAATGAAATAAGTATAGTGACCTGGTTATGGGTCTGACCTTGTTAGGAGTCTTTTACAAATAACCCTGTTAAGGGTGAGGACTCATTGTCCAAAAGCTCACTACTTCAATGGCGAAGGCTACAACCTTATGTAGAAAAGATATGCACTATATCTGATGATGAACTATAGAGTAGACCTACTATCTTGATCAGTTCCAATGTATTGTAATCTTCCACTGCTTCTTCACATAGATCCTTGATGAATCAAACACAACTTATATTCTTCTCTATACTTTTTCTATCACTTATCTTCTTATTCACACTTAGCATTCACAAATGAACTACTATAAGTATCTTCCTCAAAGTATGAGATCATGGGACCTGTTAGACAACTCTTCATAACATCCTTGTCTATTAAACTAATCATGCAAGCATAATTACAACTGCGTAATATAAACTAAATAGACGCGACGCTTCACAAAGTTGGCTTCACCAAATTAACTCTAACATTGCAATCTTGTTGAAACATGTTTGGATCCTTTAAATAAATATCTTCAACTCATAAATAATATTGAATACAAACACGCATATCCTGAAGATAAGCACAACTCAATAACCAATGCAAATATGTCGGCTCTATACTGATAAACTTCAAAAACTATAACTGTCACTAACACAACTGAAACATCAAATCTGATTCTATGTGTATGAACATAGCATCAACAACATGTCTACAACATGAATATAACCACACAAGGGTTAATATCATCATTCTGATAAGTACATACAAAACACTGTTGTATATTATATGTTGTCATCAATGACAAACATACAAACTACTAGCTTCCAGAAGTAAATCTCCAACACTAATTGCATCCAATTAGGAGAATTGGGACAATTAGATCCAATTACATCCTAATTTAGGACAATAAAGATCCAATTAGGACAATTAGATCCAATTAGAGTCTATAAGGAAATTAGGACAATTATATCCAATTAGCTACCCTTTTGTTTAAAATAATTAAATCTAAATGTATGTAGGAAATTCTCAAGAAGCACAACCTTATGAAGTTTGAGAAGCGTCATTGCAAGGTGAACAAGCCCAACCTTTAGATGTTGGAGAAGGGTCATCGCAAGGTCAACAAGCCCAACCTTTTGAAGTTGGAGAAGGGTCATCGCAAGGTCAGCAGGCTCAACAAGTACAACCTTCAAAATCCCAAACAAGTACACATCTCTCTCTCTCTCTCTCTAACTCTCCCCCACTATCTCTATTTAGTCTCTTAGTACAGTTAATTATGAATTTTGTGTCTTTCCCCTTAAGATGAGATACTAAGAGAATTTTCTATTTTATTTGCAGCCCAAGTACAAACAACAAATGAGAATATTATTCTAGCCCAAGAGTTGAAGAGAAAAATTAATTGTAAAAGCATAGATCATTTAATCGAAATGGATGTGGAAAAATTGAGAGATTATGCTAAACAACCCATAAATACTATGAAGAGGGCATTGAATAAAAAGTCTAAGGAAATAATTGAACAATTTGAGAATCTTGATACACTTGAAAAAACCCAACTATTATCTATTACACTTCTTAAAGATGAGTTAAAATAGCCATTAAAGTTGTTGGGTGTAGATGCAAGTTTGAAAAGGAAAAAAATGTCTAACGTACCAAAAAACATTGTTGAAAGTGTTAAGGAACGTTTACATTCCATTGGGAAAACAGCTAGATCTATAAATAACTCTATTTCAAGAAGATTGATACTAACATCTATTTTAAATAAAAACATGTCCCAAAAAAGAGAAATTTCTTCACTTTCATCCCATATCGGGTATAGTAGGAAGACACTAGGATATTATTTGAAAAGGAGAATTAGTTTGGATGATACTACATTGGAAGGTAATTGGGCACTAATGTGTAGAGATTTACGATCTGATAGGATTAATGAAACAATTCAAAACTTGGTTACAACATTTGTGACTGGTCATACTCGTCCTTCACCAAATAGAAGAGATGTTATCAAGAAGAGGACTGAGCCTAAGGAGTATCTATAGCACACAAAACATTGGTTGGACAACACACAACATGAATTGTATCTCTCATTTTGTAATTCAAATCCTGACATTAAGTTTGGACAAACAATGTTTGAAAGATTAAAGCCATATTTTGTGAAGATAAATAAATATTTTGAAACTTGTTTTTGTCGATATCATGTTGAATTTGATCTCTACTATCAAGGGTTCAGAAAGATTATAGAAGAACACGATGGCTATCAAAATTATTTTCCAAAATGTCCAAGCCAAATCATAGCATCAATCTTATGTAACAAATCAATTGATCATGAAATACCTGAAATAGATTGCATAAGAGGAACTTGTCAAACATGCGGGGATTTGGCTAAATTTCCTTTGAGATTTGAAGATACTAACATGACAAGGATGGTAAAGTGTAAGAGTTACAAGTACATAAAGTCTGAAACTAAAGTTGTGAAAGAGTCAACAAGGTTGGAATATGTAGAGGAGGAGATACATGCTGCAATATTTATGCAGATTTTCATAAATTAATACAACCATATATGCGTCATGTTTTTTTTGCTAAATGGAAAGCAGAACCATTCCAACTAAACTAAGAGAAGCTTTTCCTGTTGGGACAATTTTATCGGTTGTTGACTTTGCAAAAAATTACTCTTTTGTTTCTCAAAAACAACTTCAAGTGGAATACTACTATATAGAACAAGTCACTATCATGATACATTTGTCTTATTGACATGCACAATTATATTTGGATGGTATTAAAAGTACATATCAAACATAGGTCATAAAGAAAGAATATCACTTTTACATTAGTGATGATAAAGAGCATGACATACCTTTTGTTGAGCATTGCTTTAAAACATTTTTTGGATATTTGGAAAACAAAGCCATCAAAATTGAAAAGCATTTTGTTTGGTCAGATAGATGTGTAGCACAATTTAAATCAGCAAGACCATTTTATGCACTATGTAGATATCATCGATTGCAAAAGACACCACATCTTTGGAGTTTCTTTGAGAGTGGACATGGAAAGGGAGAGCATGATGGTGTAGGAGCTTGTATCAAAGGTGCATTAAGAAAGTATCAGCTGGACTATTAGGGATATCATATAAATAATGCTCATGATGTAGTTGAGTGGTGCAACACACATTTTGAGGTTCCAACTCAGAATCACACAACATCACGTTTGGATCAAGTCATTCCATTCAGAGTATTCTAGGACATATTAGGTATAAATGCAACATCACTTGTTTTGAAGTTTAAATTAATGTACATGTGCTTTAAATTTATTTGAATTAAAGTAAAGAATAGGTCAGTATATATATATATATATATATATATATATGATTTTAAGTTATCCTAAATTTTTACATGTATGTGTCTTGTTCAGGTGTTGATAGAACATCAATCCATGGATGCAAGAGGGTAGAAAAAACAAGATCCCTGCATTCAGTTATGAGTATAGATAGTAATGTGTGATCATTTACACTAGAGATTACTCATGCTTTTGTTATGACTGCATTTCTGAAAACTATGGTGAATGTATCAACCAAAAATGTGGATATGTTAATGAATGGAATTTGGTTCCACTATATGTTACTAATACAAATGATGAAGTTGAGGATGAAAGCTTTGACGACATTCCATTGATTTCAACCGATTATGACCATATTTCACGTTTGATCAAAATTGGTACATGTCCATGTAAATAGCGTTCTTATTGAAGTTATTCAATGTATCTATGTTTAATTTATATTTAGAGGTCCCTCAAATTGAAAACATATTTTTCAGGACATGTTTTTGCAGTAATAGCGGAGCCTGAAAATGTGGAATGTGTTAGTTACTATTTATTATGTTGCACCAAAGAGAGGATGAAGCTAACAAAGAATGAAACAAGAGATGAAATTATATTTCCAATAGGTTAGTAATGTACATGTTTGTGTTTAATTTATTACAATTGAGGTTTAACTTACAATGTAATTATGTGTTTATGATTAATTTCACACACACACACACACACACACACACACACACACACACACACACATATATATATATATATTGTTCAACTTGTATGTGCATATTCAGTTTTTGTGCAAGGAACATATTTGAAGCAAACCAAAATATTAAAACATGGGATTCATTTTATTGATTATCAACTTTCCAACAAGGTTTATCAGTATAGCCATTTTGTAATTGTTGGAATTAATGGGAAGTAGTACTGAGAGGCGAGGGGTGAATCAGTACCTCTAAAAATTTTAGCACCTTACACAATTCATCATTTAGTAATCATTCAATTCAGATTTACCAACCATTACTATTATTCTTTCTTATGCATCTAATGTTTGTTCACAATCTTTAATAGTTTTCAATTATTCATAGAAACGTTCATGAAATTGACAGACAGATAACACAAGATATGGTATCGCAGAAAACTCTTGTTAAGAAGTAAAAATTGTGGTGGGGATGGCACCCACAAAACTTCACTATCTGTAGAATGGAAATGAGCCGGTTAAGGCTTATAATTTGATCACTTCTGATGATCTACCCTGCTAAGAGTATTAAGGTGGAGACCTATTAAGATCTACTTTCTTAAGAGATTTTGCAACACTGATTTAAGTGTGCACTCAATTATGAGATTTACAATAGGACAGTTAAGCCCACCTTTCTTGAAAGGATTTCCTTAGTGTACTACACTTGTTAGAATGAGTAAAAATGTTGACTTGACTGTATGTGATCTACTATTTATGATTTATAGATCCATTAAAGATTTTACAATAATAATATCACCTTAAGTGATTGATGAATACCTTTTCTCTTCTTGTCAGTAGCCTCTGTTTTGTTCTTGAAAACTAATTTGAATTTTTTTGTGTTCTTCTGCATGAATTCTTTGTCTGGTCTTTAGTTTCTCTTTGTGGCTACTATCTTCATTGAACAACTTGTATTCTCAATGGATTGAGCACCTATTTATACAAGTATTTGACCTATCTTGGAATTCATGTATTACAATGTTAACTCTCAGATCCAAGGTTTACAACTTGACTTTGATCTTTAGTTTGCATGTTTTAAAATAGTAAAACTAATTAAAAAAATAACAATTACATTTCTTCCTCCACACATAATGGATTTAAAAGCAAATCAAGAAGTTATAAATACAACTTTAGTGATTTATCTGATGTAGAAATTTAGATCCACTTTTTGCAGGATGTAACTGACTGTCGATTCTTGATCATCAGTTTAAACTTGCAGTCTGTTGGCATTTCTTGACTGAACTATTCATTAGGTTCCCTATATCTATCAAGTTCCTCTCTTTGTTGTACTATCAGGTAGCACTGTTGTTACTTGTTGGGTATCGTTTACCTTTTTGTCATTGGGTAACACTTAACAGTGTTTGTCAGGTAACCTTGGCATTGGATAGTGTTGTGCCCTGTCTATCGGTGTAGAGTAAATCGATGGTGTAGATCATGTTTTTCTCTAAGCATACTAATGGAAAAATATAATGCCTTCAATCTCCCCCTTTGACATTAGTATCAAAAATTGATATGTGCATAATACTGAAATTATTACACCATGTTTATAGCCTTGTCATAATATGACTTCCCCTTACTATGTGCATTGGTACAGTGTATGAATATGTACATGTATATTATTTGATTTCTTTATGTACATTATTTCTCCATTTTGTTTACTATACATATAATTTCCTCCTTTTAACTAAGGTGATGTACATATCAAATTCCCCCTTTCTTTGATACTGATGACAAAAACGTACAACTTACAATATGCCAAAATTGTGACAAAAATGTGTAACTTACAATGTGCCAAATACGTTAGAATGGGTAATTTTGATATCTTCCATTAGTTTCTCCCAATTTTCTTTCAATTTTTTGAGTGCCATGTGTTTCAACTCTAGTCTTGCGTGCATATCATAAATGTTGTCTATGATAAACATTTCAGGGGTGGCAATTAGAGTACTTTCCTGTGTCATATTTTGTTCTAGGAGTGTAAGTGTCGGTAAGAGCTTAACTTGGAGCTCATTGACCTCATCTCTATACTTCATCTCTACAAAATGAATGTCATGTCTCTTTTTCCTAGCCTGTATGATTTATTGATTGTGCAATTTAAGTGCTTCTTCTGTGTTGGCTAGATTTTGTGCACTGGACTGAAGATCATCATCTATTTTTTCTATCTTGTCAGTATACTCCTTAGTGAGTTGATCTAAAGTGCACAATTTCTTGATTAAGGTAACAAATTCTAATAAAATTGGGTCAATTGTACTTACCAATTCAGATAGCTTGACCTTTATCAGTGCAACTTCCTAGCTTATCTTCTTTGCGAGCTTGAATTCATACTTTTGTTCAGGTCTCTCTTCCATTGTCTTCTTAGCATCGATATTCTGAGATGTTATTGCATCTGTGAGTATGACCAGTTGATCAATAATTGGAGTGTTTTGATCAATATCTATGTCTGGTACAATTTGTTGAATTATATTTCTTGCTACTTCCAATACCTTGGCCTTTTTTTCCACTCTCTTCAGCTTGTCTTGAATGGATTTTCTCTCAGAGAGCTTTTCATATTTTGTCAATGTCGTCGGATCCAATGTTCTTGGATCACAGACTGGAATTTCAATGATTTCATCGAGAGTTACTGATTTTTGTTCTTTCATTTCTTCTTCTTTGAGATTTGAGGGGATGCAGATGTATGAACTACCATAGCTAGTTCATTTGTTGGCTCTGAATTGCTTGGGAAAGGTTTTTTTGATGATGCATCTTGTGTTTTCTGCTTTGTAGGCACCTGTTGGTTATGTGAAGACGTCTCTTCGTTAACTTTGGGTGTTTCTGCAGAATGTGCTTCTAATTTCTTTTCAATCTCATCCTTCTTGTTAGAGTAATCAGTTTACTCTTTTTCGGCTTATGCTTTCACTTAAGTGCATATAATTAATACTTTATATTAATTATATTGCGCTTCCTAGCTTTTAGGTTTTAGGGTTTGTTCACCTTTTAAGGTCGAACTTTGTAATTACTCTTCATTAATTCAGATTATAATTTAGCTCTCATTTTCTGAGCAACTTCTGAGTTCTTCATCTTTTTCGTTTCTTGCTTCTTCTTTGTATCAGGTTCTTGCATGCAGGTGTATCCGGGGTCTGTGGATTTGCATGTTTGCAATTCCTACATGGTATCAGAGCCGCCCTGCTGCTTTCTGGATTGAAGAGTTTCGAAGCCACGAATTGAAAGCGTCATCTACAGCCTCTCTGGGAGTTTTTCTTTCATTTCTAAGGAGGCGCTATTTTTTGGAGCTATTTGAGCAAAAACAGACTCCACCATTGCGCTCAGAAGGCCCGGGAGAGTCGAAATCACATAAGACTCGACTAGTTTAGCCTCCGGGAGCACAGGGAATTTTTTCTGGCCTCCTAGGGCCGTACCGTATGGATTTCAAAAAAAAAATATAAAAAAAACACGTTCTACGTTGGAAAATGCGCCGCAGCCCGAGCGCCGCCAGCGCGCCGCCCGAGCGCAGCCAGCGCGCAGCCCGGGCGC
>MU224257.1:373153-390979 GCA_018584345.1 Thuja plicata | reverse complement strand
TTGAGAGCTTTTGAGAGTATTTCAGCATTTGCATAACATTTAGTATATCATGTTTAGGAGCATTTGTTGTTTTCTAACATATCTTGGAGCATTTTGAGAATTTTAAGCATTCTAAGCTAGATTTGAGAATTTTTCTATCATTCATTTCTCATTCTGGGATTGTCCTTGAGAGAGATTAAGCCTAAGAGCTCTCTTAACAAAGCTTGGATAGAGAACCATGAGATGATATAGATTTTTAGCTTCAATTCTTAGATTAATTTGTATTGTCTTTCCATAGAATTTTTGTTCTTAATCTTAATTTCATGAAGGTGTAATTTTACACACACATCTTCTAGAATTTCTTTATAAGGGGGGCATACTCTGTCATCAGAGGTACTCCACTCACTAAGTATGTTTGATCTCGGGCCTCTGTCATCGGAATCTGACCCACTATCCTGATCTTGGCTTGGGGTGATTGTAGGAACTGGGACATCTACCTCTGGCGGGATGTTATTCTTGTCCTTGGTCTTGAGGATGTCCTTTTTTTATTGTAGGGGTCTCTGATAGCTTACTTGAAGAGGTGATTTGGTTCAATACCCTTGATAATGCTTCCTGGGAACTGGGGCATGTGAACTCAGAATGGCTAGCTTTGTGTAACCGATAGTACCCTGGTAGTAACAAAGTGTTAGGGTCTACGTCTTGTCCCAAGTGTCGTAGGCTGACCATAGTGCTATTAATGAAGTGTTGGAAGATGTCATCATTGATATCTGACTCCAAGAGACCCAGAATGGGGCTGTGGCCTGATTGTAGGTCCTCTCGAATTTGGAACATGAGGATGTCATCCATCTGATAAGTGCCCAGGTCCATCTATGTGAACATGACTTCATTCAGGGCATTGTACTTGGTGATCATCTATCTCAATTTAGGCTCTGGATCAATCTTGATCTGGTTGTTCAGGCCTCTCCATGGTAGCCATAGTTGGGTGAAATTTGTGGAAATCCAACCTCTCAGGCACTTGGTCCATTCTTCAGTTAACAACATCCCATAAGTTTCAAGTATGTCTACTATATGTACATCAATGCGTTCTTGTATTCTGGGATCTACTACTAATTGGATGTGTGCATCTTTAAGCACACTGATTACCTTGACCTCAATTTTATCTAATTGCATGACCACTTAGTTTGTTACTAGGGGCACCATCCCCAACTTCTGACAAATTTATAGAGGTGTGACATTGCATGAAACTCCTAAATCAATCAAGGAATTGTGTAATTTCTTTCCAAAAATCTGTAGACTAAGTAAGAACGGTGGGACCTCCATCCTATCTTTGAACATAGTGGGGAAAGCCTCGGATGTGTTGATGCTAGATGTAGGTTCCCTTGCATTATTGGTCAACGAGTCAGGTTTTGAGTGGTCCAGAGATCTTAGAAGGGCATCCTTCTGAGATGGGCAACCTTGCAGTAATTCAAACATAGATATGTTCGCTTTGGTTTTCTTCAGTTCATCAAATATGCTATATTTTTCACTTGACCATTCCACACCCCTATAGCCCACATACATACCTGTTGTAGGAGGTGTAGGACCATTCAAGCCTTTAGGAGGCATGGGATTGTTACTAGCTCAAGGATCTAGTGGAGTTGGTTGTTTTCCTAGGGGAATACCATCCGTGAGAGGATCCTTTCTAATTTGAAGGTTGTATGAGTTTCTTTGATCATTTTGGAAAGTGTGTACTTCAGAATACTCAGGGTCATTCTCTTTTTGGAAGGGAAACACGAACTCATCTTCTCCTGCAAAAGCATTCAAACCTCCCTCCTGTCCAAACTCATAGGAATCGAACACCATAGCATTGAATTGAATTAGAGGCTCCTCTGGATTCTAGATGTAATGATCATGGGAGTTTCTCCCATACCCATTATTGCCTTGGTGTGAATTTGGAGCCCCAACAAAATTAGCCTCTGATGCTTCGTAAGCATTGGCATTGTCTGTTGGGATGCTGACATTACTGGGTCTTGTGTTCCATGGTCTATTTGGTCTTTGCTGCCCAAATGTCTTATCCTGTGTATTTTCATTGTTGTTATTGTATGTGTTGAAATTCTAATTTGGATTTTGAGGATATGTATTTGGACTGGCAAGTTCCCGTTGATACCCACCTTAATTCTGAGGTGGATTCAACTTCATCTGGGTGAGCTCATTGGTGAGTTGGGATAATGTCTTCTTCACGACATCCATTTCAGAGGCCATGAGAGTATCAAGCTCTACTTGGGGCACAACTCTCTGCTCCACAAATGTTGTCTTGTGAGCTTCATAACCTGGATAAGTAATAGATGGGGGTGCAGCTGCAAATGGTTGCACCAGAATGGGGTTTAACATAGGCATGTGAGTGGCCAGAGCTTGATTGTTTGTTGAAAATGGATGTGGGACAACAAGGTTATTCATGATAAGTACCGCTGCATAACTCCCTTCTTGTGGGTCCATCTATTGGGTGAACATGATGGCTTCATTGTACACCTTTTCTATCATGTCTGTATCTACCGGGGGAAGCCTCCTCAGAAAGATTGAGGTAAAAGGATCCAATTATTTTAAGTAAACTTGTATGATAGCCTCTTCTGGTATGGTTTAAGGAGCTTCCAACTTCTGATGCATCTTGTGAAAATGATGGTTGAACATAGCGATAGGCTCTTTAGGATCTTTCCTCATGGTAATGAACTAGTGATGTGTCATGGCCGGATCCACATACAGTTTGAATTGATTGAGGAATTTGGTTACAAACTCATTCCACACAGATATTAATCCTCATGGTAAGCTACCAATTGTAAGAGAACTCTCCCAAGGTGTATGGGAATAGATGAAAAACAACATCTTGGTGGGCGATCTCTTTATAGTTGCAAATTTCCTTGAAGGCGCAGATGTGTTCTTCCGCTGTCCTTGATTCACCATATATAAAATAGGTGCAAAACTTCTCTGGATTTTTGGGTAACTCGTGGAGCTGCCCAACAAAATTTAGGGGTGAGCTGGTTGCATTGGAAAAAAAGGCCATCGAATGAGGTTGCTGCAAATTCTGATTTTGCAAGTTCTAATTTTACTTTATGGATGTAATGACAGTCAGGGCAGTGATAACTAATTGCTGTCCAAAATAATTTTGGGACTCAGTAAGATGGGAAGAGGATTTTTCTTTTCTCTTTCCTTTGTCCTTACGATCTTTGCGATGATGGGTGAGTTCAAGGAACTCGCCTCTCTTTGGAGATGATCTAAGCACTCGCTCAAATCTCTCTGGAGAGAAAGATCCAATGTTATCCAGCTTCTGAGTCTTGAGGCCCTCCTTATAGTGCCACTTCTATTGAGCATTGTTTTGACACAAGCCAACTTGCTAGGATCTCAAGATTCAATTTCCTCTCTTGAAAGAATAACAAGGTTATTCCCAAGGTTCTCCAAGGTCGGGTCACAACCTGCTTGGTTACTCAGTTGAAGATAAATGTGATTGTTCATGAGGAGGCCTTTGCTAGTTCGTTCAAGACATCAAACTACAAAACACTTTAGTTCTTTTTTTTATTTTCCATTTTAATATATGGGTGTTGTAAATAGAATGCAATTTTGGTATTTTTAACATGTTTAGAATTTTAGAATTTAAAGAAGAAAGAGAGTAGGGAGTAGAGCAACAAGAAATAAGCAAATGACTGAAAAAGAAGTCCTATGGACATAAACTGTTGTAAACCCTTCCTTGTGAATTGAATCATGGGAGAGATTTGGAGTAAACCCAAAAAGCATAAATCGGACCAAGTCACAAATCACTACCCCACGGATGCAAGCATTTGGAGAGAAGACGTATTCACTCGTGCAAGGTATTCAAAATTGATCAAATCATGAAGCCACCAAGATGTGCACACCCACGAGACAGATTTACCATTAAGCCCAAAGGTGATTTCTTCCACGCATTCGTCACAGCAAGGTAAAGTAATCAACAACAAACTCCAACTAAAAGAAACGCAAATTTGAAGCACAATAAACAAGATGCTCTTTGAAAATAATGAACAATGCAAGCATACATTCAATAATTTTTCATAGGTAGCAGAAATTCACACACCACGAATGAAGCACCAAATGTATATCTTTATTGAATTAAGAATCTGACCTTTACATTGATTTTGTGATTACAATATATAGAATTTGATCCACAACTCTAAATTCCAAATTTAGGGCATCAGAGAGAAAAAAAAATTAAACTAAAACTTCACTGGAAGGGAAACTATTTTTAACTGACACTAGATAACTTGCATAGATCCATGAACCCATTTACAATTAGTTTTCCCATGCAAGGAGGGTCAAACTCGCCAAGAAGAAAGAGAAAAGAAGAAGGGGTTTCTTCAGAAAACTTAGAGTCTTCTTCTTGTTTCTGGAAGTGTTTCTTGGAATCTTCATCTGGAAGCTCTTTTGACCATGGAGACTGATAGGGGACCCTTAGTTCTTTCAAAATGAACTCAAGCTAACCATCAAGTAGATCTGGAGTTCAACTAGTGTGGAAAAATGTAATCTTGCTGGAAACACCCAGTTTTTTGGACCCTGACCTCAACTCTGAAACTTTTCTAGTGTCAAATCTTCTAAGTGTTTATCATCAAAACCTTGGTTCGCAGTTCGGATCTGTCAAAGGCCAAAAGGGCCAAAATACCCAGAAGGCCGAAAAGGCCAAAAGCTCAGAGGGTCAAAAGGCCAAAAACTTTGAGGGCCGAAAGGCCAAAAATTTTGTAGGGCCGAAGGCCAAAAATCCTGGAAGGCCGAAAGGCCGAAGGGTTGGATCGTTTACGGGGGCCAAAAGGCTGAAAGGCCAAAAACTGCTTTAGGGAAATCTTTAAGTGTGGGGGACTTCTTTTCCAAAACTTCTTCGTGGTCCAAAGGGTCAATTTGAGAACACCTCTGGGTGTGTAGCCCTAAGCCTTTGTATTATCTCTTGGACTTCCTCATAGTTTATTTCTTTCCTCTTTTCCTTGTTAACCTTCCATTCCTTCTTTTCTTTAAAGGCAGTTAACTCAAAAGAGAAGAATTGGATTTCCTCTATGTGATTGGTCACCTTCATCATTTCTTCCTTTGAATAGAACAACTGTTGCAGGGCTTCCTTGGTCCATGTACCTGCCATAATGTCCTTGAATTATTGGACCACTTCTCTGGATGACCGTAAGACATGCTTCTCTTCATCCCAGTATACGTCAAGGTCGATCCCCGTGAAGAAGATGTTTATTTCCTCGACCCATTCCAAGACCTCCTTTTTCTTATCCAGTATGGAAGCTTGATATTTCTCATAAATACCAACTATCTTGGTTATGCGCTTGATCCATGTCTCAAATTTGTCTAGCTCCTTTCCTTCATATATTTGTACCAAGATCTAGAAGTGTTGTTTTCTGATGATCTGTAGATCTTGGAGGGTGGCTCTCCATTTTCTAGTTTCTGATTCCAGGCCACCATCATTTGTCATCAAATCTATCAAATTCATAGCCTGTATTAGAATAACCCTGTAAGGTTTGAATATTTTCTTGATAGAACCTTCCCTGTATTGCTCAATATCCTCTTTCCAATCTGCACTTGCTTTGATGAAGGAGGGAGTCAAACCTGCTGGTAAGTTTGGGGCATTTATTTTATCCAACATTGCCTATAGTGAGGCCTCCAAGAAGTTAGGGTCAATGGGACCAACCATTTTGTGGATGAACCTCTTCAAGGCTTCATTTTGTTCAGTCAAGGCCCTTATGGTCTCTTTGCCTTTACTCATAAAACCTAGATCATGTTTGAGCCCTAAGGCTGCTAGTGTCTTTCTCCCCTCCCTGGTAGGTTCACCCAAATCTACCTCCTCTAATGTATAGTCTTCTGAGGTGGTTGGGGCTTGAGAAGTTCTGGTAGATGGGACTACAACCTGTGCCTTCCAGCGTCCCCTAGTATCCTGAGTGACATAGGACATTGTTCGGGCTGGTAATATGATTTTTTTTTGATGAAAGGCTTGTCCTTAGGATGCTACATCCATGTTCTCCCCTTCATCTTCATCTGAATAGGTTCTTCTCCTGGAATTAATTTCTTTGGTAAACTAGGTGGGCCTACTAGANAGTGACTGGCTTGTATGGGGTAATTTGAAGAATTGAATCTAAACTTTGAGATCCTAGAGTCACTTCTTTGTCTTGCTCCTCTCCTTGTTCTTTACTCTGTTCCCCTTCGCTCCCTTTTATTTGGAATTATCTTTCTTCCCCCCTTTCTTCTTCTGCCTTGTCTCCCTCTTTCATTTCTTAAATTTTGTCTTCCTCTCCTGAGGAATTAACCCAGGCTTCGATATTTAGACCAGTCATAACCGCCACTATGGTTTTGAGGGCAGATGTAGCCTCTCTGGTTACCCATCCTCCCAGTGTCGGGATGTGGCAAGTCAAAGGGCTTGGCGCTGGTGGAGTAGGTGTTGGAAAATTTGGGATTGGAAATGGAAGAGTAGTTGGTAGAGTTAAGAGAAATGGGGGTCAAGTAGGAATAAGAGGTGGGAGAGTAGTTGGTGGAGTAGGAATAAGAGGTGGGAGAGTAGTACCCGGACCCTTGATCTGCCTTAGAATTATCTCCCACCTTGGGTGTATCAGGCTTTGGATTAGTGAATTGAATAGGAGGTGGAGTTAAGATCACTTGTGGTTGAAAAAGAGAAGGACCACCTACTTCATATCCAGTTGTATAACCTGGTGTATCCTGGCCCTGGTCTAAAAAAACTTCTAGTCCGTCGAAGCCTGACATCTAGAACTCATATGATCCTAGAGCATCTAAGGGGTTATCTTTCTCTTTAGGATCCTCCTGGTGCTTTCTAATAGTCTCTTTTTCTCTTCTTTTTAGAGACCTCATTCTTTTAACGAGTGAGACATCTTCCTCCTCCTCCTCTTGCGGGTCCTCCTATACAATTTCTAATTGCGGAGGTGTAGAATTTTTATTTCTCTTGTATGTCTTCTTCCCCTTTCTGGTGACACGAGGAGGTTGTCCAAAAGTAGAAGGTCCCTCATCCAGTGCAACCTGTGCTTGCCCTATGGGAGGATCTATCTGTCTGGCCATTCTTGTTTTAGGAGCCTTTGGCCTTGGGTTTGACAAGTACTCTACTGCTCGTTCATGACCATATACTATGCTCAGCTTTTGTGATGGTGCCTTCTTATATTGGGGCACTATGTTTATCTCTCTGCACTGTTTATCTGCCTTCTTGGGTGGATCCATTAATGTTTTCACATGTATTACGCTCATTTTGTAGGGCCTCTTGATCCATTCTTTTATTTTTCTCATTACGTGTCTTGCCCGTAAATTTATGTCATCATTCTCATCTTTGTCGACCTTTGCGTTCATGATGGGTTAGTCATATATTTTATCATCTATATAGATGGCCTCCAGGACCTCTTCTGAGTCATATTTTAAAACTTTTGGGGGAATAAGGGTCTTTATGACTTCCTTAGCTAAGGTAAGAGTCATTCTGCAATAATCCCAGATTCTGACCTCGTGATCATCTACATAGTTCATCTAGTGATCCTCCAGGTGTGGTTCATGAATGTAGAACTTGCCAATAATGTGGTTGTATGTGCCTATAGGGTCAAATCAGGGCCACACTATGCCATAGAGTTGTAGGGGATAGTATCCCATTCGAAGGCCAAAGATATATACACCTTGATATCCTGTAGGGTATATGGTCCCAGTGAGATGGGGAAATCCCAAAAGTGCTTCTTCTTGTGTTTTATATGTTCATAGGCATTTGCGAGCTACTGGGCCATTTCCAAAATGATTATATAATCGGATGGATATCTAGGCAACTTGTTTAGATTCAACGTTGATCCTGCTATCTGAATGTATGTGAAGGTTATAAATTGTATCTAATAGGCACGTATGGCCCTCACCTTGGCTGCTACTTCCTCTGACATCCTTTTCACAAAATCACCCTCAATAGATCGGATGATTGCAAAAATGAAGGCATCATTGACTATCCGGTAGTCTAGGCTATCCACGAACATTTTTGCCCTTTTCTACAATTGGGGGTATACGATGTGAGGCCATGCATTGGGATCATTTAGGCTCCCTCTTTTTATGAGCCCTAGGTAATCTACCCTTTCTTCTAGTAGGTACACCACGTAAATACTCATATAGAACTTAGGGTTGTGTTTCACCACCACTAGTTGTTCATCCAACTTGTCGCTAATGATGGTTCCCTAGTCGAACCTAGACCTGCGTCCCCTAAGTCTTTCTATAAGGAGAATCATCCAATTCTCTAGTTGGAATGATTGTGGTAACCCGTATAATCTTCTTATCATTGTTATTGTTGCCTTGATGTCATCTTTCATGTATACTCTCCTCAAGTCTATTTTGTCCATCTAGTTTTTGGGGAGAGGTTGCTCTAAGTAGTGATTATTAACTATTTCATAAGCCTCCTCCCCTTTGTTTTTGAACCATAAGTTTCCTTTTTCTATGAAGAAGTCATAGAACATGTCCATGCCTTTGTGGATATGGAAAACATCTTCTATGACATCAGGCCAGATATCTAGTATTGTTTGGCCCTCTATAATCTAGACCACCCTCTCGTCGAAGTTGTAATGATTGGCCAGGGTCATGATTAGTTCAGGCGAAGATACAACTACTGGGTGGGCTACTACAATAACAAGTCCTGCTAATACCAGGGAGGTACAATCCTCTGATCTCCTGGCTGGTTGGCCACATCTTACAAGGAATTCATCCCAATCCACATTCCCGATATCAGTGTCAGTGATCTCACTATGCTTGTTGCTAATCTTTGAAGGGGGAGTGTTCCCCTTGTACAGGTACTTCATGGGGGAATTAGTCTTTTTCTCAGGCATTCCTGTAATAAAACATACAAGTATCTGTGTCTTATTTGGATAACAAATTGAAAGAAAGCTGACTAAACTAAGAAAACATAGCAAAACTCTCTAAGTCACCGAGAATGCAGTTTTTTTGCACTTTCGGGGTTTTGGACATCGAAGAATGTCTTGAAGGCTGAAAGGGATGAAAGTGTGAAAAGCCATCATTCATAGTCATTTTTTTTCAGAACTTTCAGTATCTGAAAGTCTAAAGGTCTTATGGAAGCCAAAAATCCCAAAGCTTGAAGACCAGGTTTTGGAGACTTGGATCTGTCAGAATTTCAGGCCTTTCAGGTGTTTGAAATGCCAAAAAAGTTAGAGTCTCTGAAATAATGATGAGGGATAGAACTTTCATGGATTCAGTCTTGTCGGTGTTTCAAACATTTTAGAGGTCCCAAACACTGAAAGGGTCAAAAATCTGACAACAAGACAGACGACCATGACCTAGTTTTCATCCTTTCAGAGGCTGAAAACTTGTGACAAAGGTCATGACCAGACAAAACCCTAACACAAAAAACCTAGAGGACAAAACCCAACTTGACACAGACAGACCCCTTCTAAAATGAAAGTGCTCATAGGCCCCCTTAGAGACAGAGGGTCTAGGAGCAGGGAGGAGGGCACAACAAAGCTAGAGGCACGTGCATGCAGTCAAGCTTAGGGCTGAAGGTGAAAAATGCTGAAGTTGCGAGCTCTCAAGAAAATCAGAATCAAGGATGCAAAGTGTTTTCAAATTGGGGCCTTTGCAACTTATATCCTGCGGGTCTTGACGTCAGTGCTTTTGGTGGTTTTGGTGTCTGAAACATTGAAATTTTGGAGGTAGACACCTTTGGAATTTTGGTGTTTTTAGATGCTGAAAACACCAAAAGGACTGACTGTCAGCCTTTCAACCATTTCATTGTTTCGGAGTACCAAGGTCCCCAAAACGTCAAAAGGTCCAAATGTCCAAGAAAAGTGTTTTTCCTTAAGATCATGCTGACGCCTGTTCTTTTGAAGCTAACAGAGTGAGGAATCAAAGGGGCAAACAAGACCAAAAAACCACAAAGCAAAAGAAAGGGGGGTCCCCATGGTCAGAGGACCAAAAAAAGGGGGTGTACATTGTGGACCCACAACAGGACCCAAGGGATCAACCGTACCCCAAATCATCACATTCCAAATACCTTCAATTATTCCAGATGACCAGTTGCCCTAGAGTACATTTGGTTAGGTAGTAAAAGCGGCCACATTATTGAATTTTGGCCAGAGACCTCACCCAACTCCATAAGATGTCCCAGTGCAGGAAGATGTTCTGGCAGGTGAAGCTGATGAGGCCGAAGAACAACAGTAGTGGAATGATGGGGAAATCCCCAAAAATATAAATGTTGAATCAATTGATGCTAAGAAGGACTCAGAGGCTCTAAGGATATAGGTGAAATTGATATTGATAGAGAGGAAACCCTGGATATCACAAAGGAAGACGCTAGCATGGCAGAAAACATTAGGGTTTCTAGAGAGCAGGGAAAGGAAAAGGAATAGGAAAAAGAAAAAGATCCCAATGACAATGTTGATCCTGGGAATACATCGCCAAATTTTGAAAGGAATCCTAATGCCCAGGTCCTAACAGCAAAGATACCCTAGCCACCCTAGTGGCTAGTGGAATCTAGGAAGAGAAAAGACCCGACGGTAGCAATAGGAGTTCTGCTCTCCTTGGCCGAGATGATGGCCTGTAATGTAGAGGCCAAAAGGCCTAAGAAAGCTCGGATGGTCCATACCCTCCAGACTGTCCCAACAGGAAGTATAATTGTAGAAATCACAACACCTCCCCTAGATATAGATGCAGCAGTCATAAGGCTCAAGGAATATACTTTTATAGAGGTAGCACTGAGAAGAAGAGATAAGTAGGGCGATTTGGAACTGGTAAAGGAGGCCACCAAAGTAATAAAGGCCCGATACCATAAACAGACCCAAAAGTTAAAGGAGGAAAGAGAAAGAAAGAGAAACCAATGCAAATCTCCTTGCACTTCTGGTAGAACTTACATAGCCCCTAGCCGAGGTCTGCCTGGAAGCTTCTACCTCTGGATTACCGCTTGCACAAGGTGATATAGATTCTTTAAGGGCCATGAAGAAGAAGGCCCAGGTTGTGGACGAGTGGTTCACCGAGTAGATCACTGCCGTAAGGATATTTTTAGTGGTGTCACTCCCAGATCTATATCTGATCAATATTCTCCTTAGTCAGGCAAATGGCTCTGCTATTGTATGGGAGCAGGACCTGTAGAAGTATGAAAAATGGAAGACCAATTTGGAGGAAGTTTCAACGCTGGAGAAGAAAGCGTCATAGAGGCAGGAATTTTGGGAGATGAATCATATGATTCTCTCATGGCCCAGTACTCTAGACTTGGCCTCAAAATAGAGGTATGCAAGGAACTAGTTAAGGCCTTAAAAGATAAGGTGAACGTGGCCTGATATCCATTGGGCCTATTCCAGGCATTTGTGGTAGGGTTGTCACAATTCAACCCCTTCACCATCGGGACATGCACCCTGGAGGACTATGTCCTCAGCAAATATGACAAATGGATGGTGTCCCTATATCAATTTGTTAAAGACTTTGATAGGGGAAGATTATCCAAGATGATGATCCGAGCACATGATGTCATGAAGATGGTCGATGAGTTCCGGAATGGGGCCAGAGAAGTCAAAGAGAAGTTGGAGGTTGTCCGTGGCCGATGGGACAGCATCAAAGACATAGTTAAGGAGGGCGTAAACCAATTATTAGAAGCATTCAAAAATAGTAAGGAGCAATAAGGTTCTCCAGATTTTGGAGAATTCCATCGGCTATGCATATTTTGTATCCTTTATTCTTTGAGCTTGAGATCCTAGAGTTCTGGATCCATAGTTTTGTATTCTTTGGATGACCCGCATCCAGGTTCCCTGAAGCCAACCGGTCATTATCAGAAAGTTAATAAGGATGTCATAAAGTAGGTGACTCTAGCAAGGCACATCGCCTCGAAAGATGATTCTGACAGGTAGTCTTCCCAAGGCGCCGCCCCAACATAGCACCTGATGCATTGGAGATAGTGAGCCACTTTTCCATCAATGGGGCATGTAGCCTCAATCCCTAAGGGATAAAATTTCTTCTATTTCTCTCTGGCCCTCTTCTCGAAGCTAATTCCTCCATACCTCTTTTCTTGTCTCATTCTTCTGACATGTTAGACCTCTTCCTTTCTCGAGGTTGTTGTAGCGTGGTATAGGTAGTACCCTGGTACTCGGTGACAACTTACACCTATTGGCGGACCCAGTCACAAACCCCCATCAACAAAAACTAGTGCTAGAAGGAGGGCATGAGCTCATCCCCTTCTGAAGATTTAGACTTTACACCTTCTGAGGATTCCCCAAGCCATAGTTTTAGGAACCAGACATTTAGTGGGATTGTATCATTTTCACCAGCCTGATTCAAAAGAATCCTTAGATCAGCCCCCGATCCTGAAAGGTTTGTTGAACTCAAGCCTCTCACTCCAAAGAAGCAGACCCCAAAAGCCAAGCCAGAAAATATTGTCTAGGGATCTACTACATCTTAGAATACCCAAGTCTCCTAGACAACCCCGGGGAGTCACACTCAGCCTTGCTAGAATCTAATACCCCTAATGATCAGCCCCCAACCCTGAAAGGTTTGTTGAACTCAAGCCTCTCACTCCAAAGAAGCAGACCCCAAAAGCCAAGCCAGAAAACATCATCTAGGGATCTACTACATCTCAGAATACCCAAGTCTCCTAGATAACCCCGGGGAGTCACACTCAGCCTTGCTAGAATCTAATACCCCCGATGGCTGAATATTTTGGTAACATTGGGTCCCCGATGGAAACATCTCCAGGTGCAACCAATGATCTCCCTACACACCCAGAAAAGATTTGTCCCCAATATGAACACTTAGGCTCACAAACCACTGAAGAACATCTGCAGGAATACAAATATTCCATGAACCAAAACTAGATCCAACATCAAGACATTGTGACCTAGATGTTCCCTTTGTCCCTGGGACAAAACGAGCTGAACTGATACCTTAACCTACCTGCCAACTCCATCAACAAATGGAAGGATATGAAAGATGCCTTTCTGGAGGCCTTTCGCATACACATGGACCCAAGGTGGTCCCACAGCTAGTTCATCTCCATTAGAAAGGAACCAAATGAGCCCCTTGTAGTGTTCAACCATAGGTTCCAACATGCCTTAAAGCGGTGCATGGGTCCTTTCATCCCATCCCCAGAAGTGACCATCTAGACCTACCTAAATGCAATGGACCCCTTCATTACCGCTCTCCTAAGGAGAACTACCACCCCCACTGACCAGGATACTTTGGTGAAATTTTACAACCTAGCCTTGGAGTTGTCTCGTGGTCTTAACAAATCTCTGGGTAGGAATGGGCAGAGCATGCCTTTCAACATGATACCCAGTGGGACTTCTTACACTGGGGGATACAACCCCAATCAGGCAATGGGTGCCCCTACGATGGCCATGAATCCACCACCACCACCGATAGACAAACAGGCCTGATACGTATATCCATCGCAAGCCCAAACAATATCGGGTCTAGAATTCATTCCCTGGAACCAGCCGCAGAAAATACAACAACCACAGACACAACCTACTGGAGTGCCTTTCTTCCGGTCATCCGTAGCTGGAGGACTACCACCCTTGACTTTGGTACCCATTGTTGCCTTTCCTAGGAACCAACCACAACAACTGTCACATTGTGATGCAAATACCTAGTTGTCTGCTGAGGTTGAGTCTCTCTGACGACTATTGTCCTCACTGACTATGGACATGGGACAGCTGAAGGTGGGGTCTCTTGTGCCCCATAATACCAATTCCCAGAGAGGAAATGTCTTCTCCAGCCAATGAAATAACAATACCAGAGGAAGGAATTACAACAATGGGCATCGGCCCAACCAAAAGCAATGGAACAATAATGCTAACACCGGAGGTCCTCCTCCAAACCAAAACACCAATCAGGGTGGTGCTGGACCTTCCCATTTCACGCCAGTCACAGATCTCCAGCCCCTGACTAATTGGTGTAGATTGCACGATACCAGCTCTCACTTTGAGGTGAACTGTGCCATGTTGGAGAAGGCCATCATGATCTCCCAGCTAGACAGATAACAAACTGCTGATCCTACTCCCCCAGAACCTCCCATATAAGAGCCCATTCATAGTGCCTTTGCCTATGAGACCATATTCTTTAGAGAAGACAAGGGAGACGAAGAAGAACCTGAACTACAGGGGTTCTTTGATGAATTTATTTCAGCCTTTGAGGCCAATGCCTTCACCAACCCACGGACTCCCTACAACACACAAAATCAGGCTAGTAAAGGACCAATTTACACACCTACCAAAGACACCCCTCCCTGGGGTAATACAACTAATCACCCCATTCATCCTAAAGGATCTATCTCTAACCAAGCTAAGGAACCGGCTGAGGGAAGCCAACAATTCGCTGAGGGGAGGTTTGACATCACAAAGGCATTAGAATGAACTACCACTATCATGACCTTGATGGAGGTTATGCTAAATTGTCCCAAGCAGAGAAATTCCCTTTTGAAGCTCTTGGGGAACCTGAAAATTATCAGTTGCCCACCCAAGACTATCACTTTTGATGATGCCAACACGGCTCTCTTATGGGGTAACACTAAGGATCCTCCCTTCTTACTAAGTTTGAACATGCAAGGGAAGAACCTTTACAATTATTTGGTAGATTTTGGAGCTTCAGGCAATGTCATGCCCCTATCCATATGCCAGAAGCTCAAATTTCATCCTACTCCATCTAATGGCGCAGTAGTCCAGCTGGATAAGACTACTGTAAAAATGGTAGGTGAGTTTAAGAACGTCAAGATTTAGCTCATCCAAGACGCCAGGATAGCGAGCGTAATTGACATCCAAGTGGTGGACATCCAAGAAACTTATAGGATGTTACTAAGTCACAATTGGTCTAAGTCCCTTAATGGGTATTTCTCTACCAACTTTTCCCACTTGCAGCTCCCCTGGGAGGGAGAATCTAACTAGATATAGGTAGAAATTGAGCCCCAAATGAAATAGGCCCTCACTAAAGTTGAGAGGGTAAATGAAGTCCTCTTCTCTGAGACTTCCCCTGGGGTGTACCGCCCCCTAGAAATATTGACCTTTGATTTCACCCCCAAGGAGGATCCCATTGTTTCTCAGAGAATGCAAGACCTAGATGAAAAAATAAGGGGTGAAGTTAACTCACAAGGTACCACAGCGACCCCTGCTACACTCTTATCCGGCACTTGGTACCGGGTGCATTATCAAAAACATTCAAAACTAGAGTGTGAGCCATGCATTTCTGCTGCTACCTGACACATCAACACCCTCCAGGAGAAGAAATAGTTTTTGGGTATCCCTAGACCCAACAATCATTCTGGTGGTATCCCCATGATGCCGCTAGTCTAGGAATCCATGCCACAGGCTTCCCTAGAGGAAAACCTCACCCAAGTCCTATCAGAGCCAGAGGAAACTCCTCCCAACCTCCCTAAAAGTAATCCAAAGGCCACTTCACCTCCCCAGCCCCAGAAAATGAATAATTATTTGTGGAACTTGAAGTTTGATGGGTCCTGGTCCAAACAAGGTTGTGGGGCTAGAGTGGAATTGATCAACCCATAGGAAAAATCCTTCCTCGCATCTTATAGGCTGCAGTTCAACTTCATGAACAATTTCACAGAGTATGAGGCCTTGGTCCTTGGACTCTTATTCGCACTAAGAAAGGGAATCACCCACCTTCGGGCGCTGGGTGATTCAAAGTTGATCATAAAGTAGGTCCAAAGCCAATACACTTGTCATGATAAAAGGCTTGCCGCATATCACAACCGGGCATGGAGCCTCATCAAATATTTTGATGCCTTCAACATTGAACTCATTCCCCGAAAAAGAAACTATGTTCTGGATGCTCTCGCCATATCCGCCAGCACCCTTGAGCCAATGGTTGGCTCCCAGCTCTAGAAATTCTCTATTGAGATGATCCCCACCCCATCCATCCCAAACAATGTCACCCACTTTCAAGTTTTTGAAGATGATCAGCATATCCTGGCCTTCATGGCCAATGTTGGTGTTTTTGAGGACCTGATAGTGGAAGAGAGATATCACGATGATACTGGGAAGGGTGAAGAAGATGACGGGATCATAGACTTACCAACCAACACCATCCAAAAGTGGATGGTAGCGCTACAACGAATCTTTGACTCAGACCCTTAGGGTCGAGAAAAGATATCATCCTCCTTTGAGGGAGGAAATTTTGAAAAAGTAAACATTGGCCAGGCCGGTGAAGAAAAACTAATACACATTGACACCTCCTGCTCCCCTCAGGAGAAGGAGAAGATTCTCATGGTTCTTCGAGAATATATTGATGTAATTGCATGGGGGTATGAGGATTTGAAGACCTAAGATACATCCATCATGACCCATACCATCCCGCTACAACCTGATGCTAAGCCCTTTTGGAAAATGTAAAGACCAGTCAACCCACTGATTGAGCCTCTAATTCATCAAGAGGTTCAAAAAATCCTATCAGCCTGGATCATCTTTCCAATTCGGCATATTATATGGGTTTCCAACCTCATCCTTGTAAGGAAGAAAAGTGGCAAGATCCATCTTTGCATCAATTTTCAAAATTTAAACAAGCCATCTACGAAGGATAATCACCCTCTCTCCTTGTTGGATGAGGTATTGCAAATTATGAATGGATCACAAATGATGTCCTTCCTAGATGGTACTCCAGGTATAACCAAATCATGGTTAAGTATGAAGATAGAGACAAAATGATATTCACCACCAAGTGGGGAAACTTTGCATACCAGAGAATGCCCTTTGGCCTGATCAATGCAGGGGCCACATTTTAGAAGGCTATGGACATTGCGTTCGAAGGCCTAGTGAACCGGTACATAATCATCTACATGGATGATTTGACCATCTTTTCCCAGGATAGGTGTGATCATTCTGCCCACCTCACCTAGATTTGTGAGAGATGTTACCGATATGGAATATCCCTCAACCCTAAGAAATGCATATTCGGGGTCACTAAAGGGAAGCTACCCGGGCATATTGTCTTCGAGAAGGGTATATCCATCGACCCTAACACTAATACATTTTGCATCATTTTGCGACGGCTATGTGTCGCAATTACGACCAACATGTGTCGCCATTGCGACAGTAGTAGACGTCGCTTGTTTTTAGTCGCAAATTACGACGTCTGTCACAAACCGTCGCAATTACGACAGCTATCCGTCGCTATATTGCCACTTTATTCTGGCATCACCTGGCCATAATTCTTGTGGAATGCGTCGCAAGTGCGATGGATCCCCTGCAATTGCGACAGGATTTTGGCGTCGCCGCTACAACAACCCCATCGCAATCCCCTTGGCTGACGTCGCAATTGAGACAGATCCCAATGCAATTGCGATGGGCATTTGGCGTCGCCGCTACAGCATCCCCGTCGCAATTCAGGCGGTAGACGTCGCAATTGCGACAGTTACAAAGTAAAACAAAAAAAAATTATTTGTTTATTATTCAATATTATTGGTGGGGCTTCAAATAGAATGCTTACAAGGGGTTTTAAGGGTGTGAAGTTTTTTGTAAGGTTCCTTCGTTCTTGTGGATAGCATTGATAATAGATTTAATGTGCTACTAAGAAAATTAGATTATTATCTTCTAAAAAAATAATCTCAAATTATCTTCTACTTAATATCTCAAATTATCCTTAACAGTGATCAATCTTACTCACTCTATTACTTTAATAAATGTTATTCTATCTAAAATTATATATTCAATCTTATTACATAGAATAGACCATAGTATTTCTTTTGGTTCTTCTAAGATAACTCCTTTGGTTCTTCAAAGATAACTACCAAATTTTTCTATTTAAACTTTTCTTCTCCTCTCTAGAATAAATACCAATAAAAAAATAGAAAACAAAACCAAAATTGGAAGAAATCAAGTCAACAATATTTTGGTTGGTGTTTAT
>MU224257.1:297027-337555 GCA_018584345.1 Thuja plicata | reverse complement strand
AGTGCAGTATTAACAGATTTAGGCTCAAAATCACAAAGTAAACATCTAGTGTTTAGTGACTTACTTCTTGTTCTCATTCCAACCTTCTTGTCTCCTATGATTTGATTCTATGGATGATGTCTTCTAATGTACTTTGCAAGTTTCGGTTCAACTTTGTGTTCATCATTTTGATCATCTTCTTGAGCTTCATTTTGATCATCTTCTTGAGCTTCATTTTGATCTCCATCGCTCGGAACATCATCTTGAGGATTTTCCTAATTTTCGGTAATTGCAGCCTGATGCTTGGGTGTAATGTTTCGTTGCTCAGGAGTGATACATTGTTGCTCAAGTAGAGTGTCAAGTTATGTATAAAAAAACCCTGTCATAGTTCTCTGGTTCTCTTCTGCTTTCCTTATCATTATTTTCTACAAATTTATCTATTTTCACATTTGCACTTTTAATGATTTTGTTAAATGACTTGTTAAGACATTTATAAGCCTTGCTTTTGGTTGAGTACCCTAGAAAGATACCTTCTTCACTTTTGGAGTCAAGTTTCCATTTCTATCATCCTTCAAAATATAACATTGAATACCAAAGATTCTGAAGTAACTTACATTTGTTGTATGACCATACCAAAGCTCATAGGGTGTCTTCTTTATGTCCTTCAATTGTACTTTGTTTAATGTGTATACAATAGTACTGACAGCTTCCCTCAAGAAATTTTGAGTGATGCTCTTCTCAATCATCAATGTTCTTACACAGTCAATAATTGATCTATTTCTCCTCTCAGCAATTCCATTTTGCCATGGTGTTCTTGGTGCAGAAACCTATCTTTTAATTCCATGCTCATTGCAATAGTTAGTGAATTCATCTGAAGTAAATTACCCTCCTCTATCTGACCTTAAGCATTTCCATTTCTTTTCACTTTGTATTTCTACCATAGCCTTATACCATTTAAACATCTTGAATTCTTCTGATTTATCTTTTAAAAACATAACTTCATCATTCTCGAATAATCATCAACAAAGAGAATAAAATACCTATCTCAATAGTAACTCTTTGTCCTCATGGGTCCACATAGATCAATATAGACTAATTCTAGAATTGCATTAGATGTATAGGTTTTACTCTTGAAGCTAGACTTTGTCACCTTACCTTTTTGACAATTCTTGCACATTATATGCTCAGGCTTAGTCATGCTCAGTAAGCCTTTGAAATTCCTTTTGTTACTTATCTTTATCATATTGTCAAATTTCACATGATACAATCTTTTGAGCCACAACCACATGTCTTCATTTCTAGCCGTTAAACAAGTGGTGTTAATGTCATCAAGATAGAAAAGGTTACCTTTTGTCTGCTCACCAGTTCTGATCAACCTTCCTGATTCATTGAAGATCGTTGCCTTCTTATTTTCAAATGTTATTCTGTGACCTAAATTGTTTAGCTGTGAAACAGTTACAGATTATAATTCAGTCCTTTTACCCAGTAAGCATTTTCACATAAATGATTAGGTTATTTAACATTATGGTTTCTTTACCTTCAATTGGACAAGGTGTGTCATTACCCATTCTTACTAAACCACCATTATAGTATTCAAAAGTCTCAAACTTTTGCTTATCACCGATCAAGTGGTGAGTGTAGCCACTATCTATGATCCAGACATCATTCTTACTAACCTTAGATATGAGTACAGTTTCTACATACCTTTCTTCTTCTTCATCTGAATCATCCTTCATGGCTACAAATACCATCTCAATGTCTTCCTCAAATTCGGTGTCAGTGTTATCAGCTCTATTCTTAGCTAGGTAAAAAGCTTTCTTCCCTTTGTCCTTGTAGTCTCAGGTATCTCTCTTGTCAGATTGTCAGTTGCTTTGGTAATCTCTGTTATCACCTCTATCAAACTTATTCTCATATGATCTATCATTACTTATTTCATCTTTTCTTTTGTTTGGACATCTTGCAACAAAGTACCCAACCTCTTTACAATTGAAACTACAAGTGGTAATTTACCTTTGTATTTACCTTTGCCTCTCTGCAATCTTCTTGCCATTAGTGCTTCAATCTCATCAAGTCCTTGATCCTCATTATCACTTTCACTGTAATTTCTAATAGCATGTCTATGACTTGAATTACTTATCTTTAAAGAAGATTTGAATGCAGATTCTATAGATGGTAAGACACTTTCATCAAAGTTATTCATCTCAAATGAAATCAGTCTACCAATCAGACTATCTAGAGTAACTGTATTGTTTGCAACTTCTCTCATTTCTTGAATAGTAGAAACTCTAATAACATATGCAAATGGTAAGGTTCTTAAGATTTTACTTACCACTGTCTCCTCTTCAACTACACCTCCAAATCCTCGGATAGCATTAATTACCTCTTTGATTCTGAAACTATGTTGACTGATATTTTATCCTTCTCTCATCCTTAGGTCATCAAACCTCACTCTTAGGCTTTCTGCCTTAGCTCTTAATACATTAGCATCTCCTCCATGTATCAGCTTCAACTTATCCTACATTTGCTTTGTAGAGGTGCAGGTTTTGACATCTTCAAACTCAACATTGAAGAGTGATGAGGCAAGTTCTATCATCATGCAATTGTGCTCATGCTTTTCTCTTAATTTCTCAAGAGTGTGAGGTCCTGTAGGCAACACATATTCAGTATCTAAGTATTGAACAACATCATTTCCAATACATAATAGGTGGACTCTTATTCTATTTTTCCATGATGCAAAGTTGTCTTTATTCAACTTGGGCACATCTCGTCTTTTCATCTTGTGATCTTTTGCTTGAGTTGTTAAACTCCCTTTCTAAGCACACAAGCTCTGATACCAATTATTAGTAATAACTGAGAGGGGGTGAATCAGTGGCCTAAAAAATATACCAATTAATCAACCCAAAAACTTAGTACCACAATATTAAGCCTCTAGTTATCTTCAGTCCTATAAGATGAATGCCTCCACATATACTTATCAAATTACTACTGCTCAGAATGCTTTGTTAAACCTTATTCTCTATGTTTACCGAATAGCAGTCTTTCAATTTACCAAAAAATGGTAAATTACTTAGAGTATACCGATCAAACCAGTTAAGCTATGTGTAATGCAAAACACTAAAGTAATGACTCATAAGCATATTGATACATGGATTTTTAACATAGAAACCCTGTTAAGGGAAAAACCACTTGAGACCAGTAACCCAAAATTTTCACTCTTCTAAAGTGAGCTCGGTGAAGATCCAACCCTCTTAAAGATTACAAACACACTATTAGGTGTGACCTTGTTAGAGGATTTAAAAGATTAGTTTGTCACTTGATATCGGGCATCTTTATGCTACCTTACTTGATCAAACACTATCTTGGCCTGTCAATAGGTATCTGGCATCTCATGCTATCTTCATGATCAAACTTTTTGATACTCCTTAGGATGTATCTCAATATAGAAAGGATCTTTAAATCCTGCTTGGTTAAGAGATTTTCTGTAACAATGGTTAAACTGAAACAATATGATATGTTCACATATACAACTTATACTTGTAGATTTTCAGATCTATTATAAGCTCATAAAACCAATCTGATCATTATATCTCTTTAATACCTTTGCTCCACTTTTGTTCTGCTTGGTGATGCTATGCTCTATTGCTTGTTGGCCACAAAAATCTTTAACTCTTTCCTCAGCTTGATTGATCAGGACTGTATGAAGTTGTTCTTCATCAGTTTCTCTCCAACATCCTCTTTTTCATTCACTCCCCTCAATTCATAATGAATTAAGTTGTCTCTTTATAGACATGATATCACCATTTCTTGGTTCTTGATTTCCTTGATCTTGGAGTGATCCACAATTCTCGCCAATCAGATTTAAAGAAAAACTCTTGTTTTATCACGCAGAGATCTTCTTGCCAACTGGACAAAACAACTTTAATTCTTTACTTATCTCTGGCTTTATCTTGTCGATGAAAATAATGATAACTACCAGTTAAGTCTATATTTAGCTTTGCCAGCTAGATATTTTGTCATTTCTGAACTCCAGTTAATTTTGGTGTTTTAACTCTTGTTAGCTTCAGTCAATAGTCCAGTTCTCCTCGGGCTTCTCCGTTGAGGTTGTCTGTCTGTCGGGGTTGTCTGTCCTTCGGGCTTGTCTGTCCGTCAGGTTACACTATGATTCTGGCCGCTGGGTATGCTTGTGATTCTGCTCGTCGGTAATGCTCGTCAGTTTCTTTCTCGGGCATCACTGTGACTTCACTTTCGGTGATCTCTGTCCATCGGGTTCCACTAGCCATCGGTGTTTGAAGTCACATAGTGAATTATTGTCTTTTAAATGTATTACTGAAAGCATAATATTTATCTCTCTGAAACTCTGAAGTCTTTGACACTTTGATTAAACTGATTAGATTATATCAAGTTGACATCAATGACAATATAATCCATTAACTGATTTAATGTCTTGCATTATCTTTCTACATTTCGGTGATCAACTTAACATCTTCAAACATTCAATCAGTTACATGTCATCATGTAAAACATTAATAAAATCATACCACAAAAAATATTTATGTGAGGAAAAACCTTTAAGGTGAAAAGCCCCACTTCAAAGTAATCTAATGAAATATTCAATAATCCAATAATAGGTGTAACACATTTGTAGAGAAAGATTGTATTGGAGTATCACCAACCAAAGGTTCAGTGTGAGTTTAGGAGTAGTATAGTACCTACAAAATCACTATTAAGAGTTCCATCTTGAGCTTACTATCAATAAGAGAATTTGTACATGAAAACATCAAATATCTTAATTATAAAGTTATTAGCTAAAATCACCAAGAAAAGTGGTGATTAAATGCCTAAGAAAACCAACACTTGCATCCTATGATAAGTTCATGGACTAGAAATAATATATTCCTTCACCTATCATATGTGTCACAATTCATTCACCAACTTTAGCCTTCCTTTTCTGCTTCATTATCTCTATCCAAAGATTTCATATGATGTGTTGTAACACACATTAGTAGTTGGTCAATAAGCATAACTCCCAATAGCTTATTTTTGTGTCTCATATATTTTAACATTTTTATTGTAAGAAACCCAACTTTCAAAAGTCATAAATTTTGAGTTAGGAGGCCATTGGGACCCTTTATATTTTTTTAATTGTAGAGCTTGAAAATATTAAGCAATATGCATCCCTATGAGTGACGTTAGTAGCTCAAAAAAAAAAAAAATCCAAAAAAATGTCTATAGCCTAGAAATGGAGTACTTAAATTTCATGATCCAACAATTACATTCTTCATATAGATAATATTAGGACTAAGGTTGATGACATGAAGAAAAATATGTTCTAGACACCAAAATCAATGAAGTTTAGACCTATAAGTGTCTAGATTGATTCCTTAGTTGTAAATGTGAACAATAAATATATCTTTTTCACATGAATACGCATGTCTAATTTCTTTGAACACTAATATATTAAAAAATTAATTGTAATATTTGTCAAAAAAAATCTTGATTAAATTGCAAACTAGGTATATTTATTGTTTATTTAGTTAATTTTAAAAAACTATTTTTATATCCCAACTTTATCTTAAATTTACTTATTTAGCATTATACTTTTACTTAATTTACCCTAAAACACTTGTGAGATTTTCCCTCGCTAAAATTATAAAAGTCAAATTTTACAAGAACATAAATTTACAACCAATTAACTCTATACAAGGAGAAATGCGATTATATTATTTTGGCAGCCTTATTAAAAAAGAAAATGTTTAGCATAATAAGAGAGTGTTGAGCTTAAAAGTAAGCTAATAAGCTTCTATCACGCCTGCAGGAAAGACTCTTTAAGTTTCTACAACAGAAATCAGATGGTGCGGTCCATCAAATGTATGCACTTTCTGCTCAATGTTGTGGTAAGACACAACACTCCAATTGCAAGACTAAACCCAAATCCAAAGCTGAGTCCCACTCGCACTCATCACCACATGTCATCTTCTACTTCACTTTTATCAACACTGCGTTGCAGGAGGTCTTATTAAGGAAAATGTTGAAAGAGCTTAAAATATAGCTAACTAACTTCTAACACACCTTAGTTTAGTTTCTAAATCTTTCAAAGAGATGAATGATGATGCGATCCATCAACTGTAAGCCCCTTCTTCCCACTGTTTTAGAATGACACAAAATGCCAATGACAACATTAAACGCAAATGCAAAGCTCAGCCCCACTGCCAATCCCCACCACAATTCCTCTTCCACATCACTTGTATCGGCATCAATTTCCTCTGTTGCCCTGATTTTAGGTTTGTTTTCATCCTTTGGCGAACGCGACCATGACTCGTTCAGTTGTAAACCGTGTAGACCTGGATTATGTGAGAAGGATGATGCTTCGAATGTTAAGAACTGCCCCTCTCGCGGTATCTGCCCTGTAAGATTATTGTATGACAGATTCAAGTAACTTAGGTATGTCAGAAGTTGCAATTCAGTAGGAATGACTCCACACAGGTTGTTTTGCGAGAGGTCAAGGGACTCCAGCTGTCCCATGTTTCCCAAGGACTCAGGTATGATACCATTAATATTGTTTGTGGAAATATTAAGGATTATCAAACCAATCAGAGATCCCATGCCTTGAGGGACATGACCAGATATTCTATTGCTTGACAGATCAAGACACTTCACTAATCTCAAAGATCTCACGAATTCCATCTCCAATCCTTTGTTTCTGATGATTATTTTCTCTACATAAGTACTATCTTTTAACCATCGAAACTCAATGACTTTTGTATCCTCTGACACATTCGCCATGCCCCTCATCTCTGAAATGCTGTTCGGAATTACTCCTGTAAATCTGTTCATTGAAAGGTCTAATATTTGAAGATGCGGTATTTTGCTTAAATCGGCAGGCACACTTCCTTCAAATTTGTTTGATTTTAAGATCAAAATCTTAAGATTAGGAAGGTCTTGAATCCCATTTGAAGAAATATTCCCTGTCAGTCTGTTGTCCCCTACATCCAATATCTGCAACTGTTTACAATTTGCAAGAGTTGGCAGAGTCCCATTTAGATGATTTCCCCTGATTTTCAGTGTTTGAAGCGAAATCATGTTTCCCAACTCCGCTGGCAACTCACCTTCTAAACAATTTTCCTCCAAATTCAATACCACGAGATAACTGCAGTTCGCAAAAGTTGCTGGAATCTTACCTGTAAGTCTATTTTTCGACAAATCCAGAATCTGCATAGACAACCCTTTGCATATTGTAGATGGAATGTTACCACTGAGATTGTTGTGAGACAGAGACAAGTAATTCCACTTGTACTCGCCAATTTCAGGTGGAATGGATGCATAAAATTGATTTTCTGACAGTTCCAACACAACCACTGACGGAGGAGGAAGCGGAAGCGGACCTTGTAAGTTATTGTGATGCAAGTCCAGAACCTTCAATGATTTGGGCCCCGGTATCTTGGAAGGTAAAGCACCTGCAAAATTGTTATAAGAGAGGTTGAGCTGTTGAAGAGGAAGGGAATCCCATATCCACGCAGGAATGTTACCCCATAATCTGTTGTCGGACAAATCGGAAATGTCGTATTGAGTAAATAGGAAGGTCGGCAACTCACCCTCCATGTTGCATGATCTTAACTTCAATGTTCTAAATGAGTTTTGGGGAATCCAAGTAGGACTGACCTTCACAGTTAAAACATTGTTCGAAATGTCTAGAGATACCAGACTGGACAGATTATGAAGGCGGGACTCCGAAAGCTTTCCACTTAACTGATTGGACGATAGGGAAAAAACCTTCAATTTAGATAGATTTGAAATGTTGCGAGGTATGGCATGTGTTAACACGTTGTTGCTTAGATCGAGCGTCTGAAGGGAAAGTAGTTGACCTACAGAAGCCGGGATTTTGCCAGTCAGGTGATTATTACTGAGATCAAGCAGAACAAGGGAGTTCATGTTGGCCAAGGAAGGAATTGTGCCGTTCAGTTCATTGTAGCTCAAATCAAGCCGTGTGAGGGAGGTAAGATTCATGTCAAGTAATGGAACGTCACCGCTCAATCGGTTCTGACTCAAGTCAACATAGCGGAGGTTCTCAAATGCACCGAACAACATAATGGGTATGCTCCCCTGCAACTTATTATATGAAAGATCGATATAGGCTAAAGGAAACGAGGTTCCTAATGGACGCTTAGTCTCAAACGAAGGTAAACTTCCTTCTAATCTGTTCATTGAGATATCCAACATTACAAGTTCTGTAAGATTTGCAATAGTGGGTGGAAGCATACCTTGGACAGAGCAGAAGGAGAGATCCAAAAGAGTTAATGAGGAGATGTTGCCAATTGAATCTGGAATAGCTCCTGCTACACTTGTTGCAGTAAGAACAAGGCTCTTAAGCGATGCAGAGTGTCTCGGCAGAATGCTTGCAAGTTCCCCTCCCAAGCCGAAATTGGCAGACAAGTCAACTTCTTGCAGGTATGGAAGGCTCAAAAGATGAGAAGGGATGGAACCATTGAGATCACAGCTGCTAAGCTTGAGAGAAACCAGGTTGGAAAGGTTGTGTAAGCCAGCAGGTATTGACGAGAAGAAGGAATTCCCATCAAGTTGGAGGTGGGTTAGAAGGGTGAGATTTGCAAGGGAAGGGGGAATTGGGCCAGAGAGCATACAGTTGGACATTTGAAGACGCCTGAGAGAGTACATGGTGG
The DNA here is from genome assembly GCA_018584345.1 of Thuja plicata. Taxonomy (NCBI): domain Eukaryota; kingdom Viridiplantae; phylum Streptophyta; class Pinopsida; order Cupressales; family Cupressaceae; genus Thuja; species Thuja plicata. The sequence continues at coordinate 328,901 of MU224257.1, read as the reverse complement.
AGATAGCTTTGCCCCATTCATCGCTAGCCACTTGCGCCATATTCACCCCGTCCAGCAGCAGCTCCTCTAAATACCTCATGTTCCCTATCCACATCTGCATGTCATCAATTCTAAGGGAGGAAATGGAAATGAAGGAATTAGTTGAAAGATCCAAGTGGCGCAACGTGGACATGTTGCCCAACTCCCTGGGTACCTTTCCCTCAAATCCAGCATTTGAAAGGTTCAAATACTGCAAATATTTGAGCGTGGGGAGTTGCTGAGGGACACCAACACCACTGAAAGAATTGTAGCTCAAATCCAAGACTTGTAACATCTTTAGATCAAACAGTGAAGAAAGCACGTCATTTGTATTACTCTCAATAACAGAAAGTGAACCGAAACCAACACCACTGTTTGAATCCTGCAAAGCCATTACCGGATTGTTGCCGAAAGGATTGTGGAGATCCAATTGAATAACATGCTTTCTACTATCATCACATTTGATTCCATTCCAGGTGACACTCGGTGGAATCATTCCACGTTTTTAGTCGACCAGATGGGTCGTGAAGACCTCTTTTGAAATCCAAGAGGATTTTTTGTTCATCATCTGAACAGCAAGATACCCAACAAATCGGCAGCAAAAGCAGAGATCCCAGCAAGAACAAGAGCCAATTGATTGACAAACATCCCTTACAAGAAACATCAAGAGAGCCCATTTTGCGGCAGAACAAAATCAAACTAAGAACAACTAGTTCTTAATTTTTCCACCTACACAGTCCGCATAAAGTCCCACGAAGCAATTGGAGTCCACAAATTGTATCGAAAAAGTTAATCTATAAAAGGAGGACATCAGAGGCTTAGGCGGTGAAAGAAACTTCGTAGCAAGTTGCAACGTGCCAACAACCACGACTTTCATTGACTTCCATTATCATAATAAGTGACCACAGAAAAATTATTTAGAAAAAGCTTAAGATGGTACGACCAGTTAAAATTGTATTGAAATTCTACGAAGGGCGTTAGGTACTGCGTAGATTTCACACGGGTCGGAAACTCGTTGGGCATTCGTTGTATTAGATGATGAGTGAACACGCCAAACGTAATATGGTAAGAAAAGATAGGAAAAACGTATTACAGACGTGGGGTAGTGGGCAAAGGAAATTCTATCCGTTGGAATTATTGTGGAAAGAATTGTAGGGCGTCTACATTCCCATCAGGAGCCGGGTCTAGCGGGTCACAGGATTCTTAGTCAATTTTATTTGCACATAAAACTAGCACTTGCTTCGATAGGATGTGCAAGGGAATCGCCGATAGGTGTGTAAGGGGCTGGGAATTCACTGAACGGATGGGGCTATGTAGAGTGCAAGGCACGCATGGTCGCAGTGTAGGATCCCGTCAAAGACGGATCCGAGGTGCAATCTTGGGACTGTGTCGCTTGGCAATTCACTGAACGGATGGAGCTGTGTAGAGTGCAAGGCACGCATGGTCGTAGTGTAGGATCCCGTCAAGGACGGATCCGAGGTGCAATCTTGGGACTGTATCGCTTGGAAGCTGGGCACACAGTTGTGGCGTAGGTCTCGCCTAGTGCGGGTCCGAGGAGTAATAGTGGAGGGTAAGTGCCTTGGTGCACCAGGAAGGCTGGAATGGCCAACCCCCTCAAGAGAGACGAAGCAGAGTAGTCCTTCCCTCATGTCTTGCGGTAAGCATGAGGTATCTACGGATATATAGAGGTGAAACGGAGTAGCCTCGCCTTATCAGAATCTGGTGAGGTTTTCTGGTGGGTGCAGGTTCGTGGTCCCGATCTCATACTAAAGCATAAGGGGGCCAAGTAAACAGGGGTTCAACGGAGTTGGACAGGAGTAGAGCAATGGTGGCTCGAGGACGTGTGCGCTATGCATACAAAGGATGCAGAGCCAAGGAGGTTCGGCATGCACTACCATTCCGCAGCGTGTATGTTAAGGTAGTCAGGTGTGGTGCTTGATGAAAGGGGTAAGGCGTAATCTGGGAGCAAGAAATGGACTTGTCCGCGATGGGAGTCGCGAGTAAGGCTTGCCAGTGCCGCGCGAGATTGGAATTCTCAGGGAGAGGCTCATCCTGGGCATGAGCTAAATCTAGCCCCGTGACAAGGTGTTTGAGTGGAAAATGTAAATGAATCCGACGATCCCGATACTCAACTGCCCCGTCCCTAGTTGATCCAGACGTAGTGATCATAATCATCATTTAACATTGTGATTACATGCGATTTGGCATTGGTGATGACCATATGGATTAATAATTTTTAATGTTGAAAGATTTGGTTCAAAATAGGAAATCATTTAATATTCAAAAGTATCATTTATCATATAATTATTTATTATTTAAAATAGAAAATGAAATATTATATTTGTTATTTGATTGTTTGATTGTAAAATCATTAATATTTGATATAATAGATTTTAGTATAGCATTATCATTAAATTGTGGTGGTGATTTTTGTCATGGAATTTTAAATTTAGTTGAGGTTTTTATGTTTGTTTTGTGAAATTTGGATCAAAAACTTTTCCAACTTAAAATAATTTTATATAAACAAAATGTAAAATTGTTATTGTGGGCTTGACTAATAAGAGAAGTGTTTTTAATGGATAGGATAATAATTTTTATTGTTGAAATGTTTGATTCTAAATACCAATTACATTAATATTCAAAATATGGTTTACCAATAAAAAAACAATTATGTATTATTCAAAATATAAATGAAATGTAAAACTTGTTATTATTATTGATTGTTTGACCATTAAATCAATATTATTTTAAATCTTGGGAATTCCAACTTCAATGTCCAATGAATCTTAGAGCTAACTCTAACCCCAATTCAACTATAGCCCAAATTGAAGTTTAAAAATAAAAAAAGATTAAAAATAATAGAAGATAAAAGCTTTACATAAAAACTATGGTATAATTTATGACATTAAAAAAAGCAATTATTATATTTAATAAATCACAAAAGAATGATTTTCTAAGATCTTTTTTTACATTATTTTAAGATAATGAAATTTTAAAATGTAACAAAAGAATTATTTTTCTAAGATCATTTTTTACATTATTTTAATATAATAAAATTTTAAAATATAATTTTTTATTAACTAAATATTGTAAAGGAAAAATAAGTGTAAATTATTTCTTATTTATTTAAAGAATATTATAGATAGTTTTATAATAATTCTAAAATAAAAAAATATTCTTTTAATTTTTATAATAATAATAATAATAATAATTGTTTCTTATTTATTTAAAGAATATTTAGATAGTTTTATAATAATTCTAAAATAAAAAAATATTCTTTTATTTTTTATAATAATAATAATAATTAAATGTATATATTTTTTAATATAATTATTCATTATATAAAAATTGTAAACTAAAACTATTTATTTCAGTTTTATGAGTTATAATTGGAGGTTTAGGGTTAAAATTAGATTTGAACTATCTCTAACCCTAATTTAAAACTTAGGAACTCCAACCTCAACACCAATTGAACCCTAGAACTAACTCTAACCCTAATTCAACTATAACCCTAACCCAAGATTTATGCTAGAATTACATTCATTTATGATATTGCTATTAGAATTCATCTGTATAGTTTTTTGAGGTACTATTGCTATTAGAATTCAACTGTATAGTGTTTTGAGGTACTAATTAATTTACTTGATTTATTTTCATTATATATTAATTTTAAAACCTCCTAGTACTACTTCATATATTTGATTTATTTTCATTATATATTAATTTTGAAATTATTATAATTATAATTTTAAAACTTTTTTCATAATTTTATAATTTTATTAAATACAATTTATAATTTGAAGTTTTCCCAAAAATAAAGTTTTGGACCATTAAAACTTAGGAACTCCAACCTCAACACCAATTGAACCCTAGAACTAACTCTAACCCAAGATTTATGCTAGAATTACATTCATTTATGATATTGCTATCAGAGTTAAAAAGAACGAGAAAATTCTTTGATTTAGGGTTTGTTAGACTATTGAGGGTGTTCCTAATAATTAGATTGGAGAATTTAAGAAATTCAAAACAACAAGATAAAAATGGTACTAATTATATTTATGTTAGAAAAGGTATTAATTAGATTTACTAATTATATTTATATTGAAAAAGTACTAAGTATATTGAAAAAAGTACTAATTATATTTACTAAATACAATTAACTTTTAAAAGAACAAAATTACACAAAATATTTAAAACATATTTTTATTTAATGAATTTTTTAACTGCAAGAATTTATTTAATAAATTTTGAAAAAAACAATGATGCATAATTTAATATAAACAAATATTGCACATAGATCTATCGGACACTTCCAACCATATTGCACACATATCTATCGAAGCACTTCCAACCATTATACATTTTTCATGTTTTGAAGATTGCCCACACATATCTCTAAAGCCTCTCACTCCAGCACAGGCTGAGAAGAGTGTTGGCAAAGGTTGTGTTGTGACAGATGTCCATTCCTTATATTAAAGCCTCCATTTTTGCACAGGTAGCATGGACACTGACAAAGTTATGAAACGTGGCATTACCACCAACACATTTCAGAATTCAGGTAGTCATTGACGTCATAGGAAATTTCGATGGAAGACTGTTCAGTGAATTTCGAGGTTCAAGTAGAGGTGAAAGGTGGTTCTCCGTGTTTTCCTTAGTTTGAAAATTATAAAAATAACAAAATTGTGAGATTATGCGAGTTTTTGTTTCTCAGGGCTGAATTCTTTTCCACGAACTGTACCGTACATTCACAGACCGTATGTCTAGATTAGTTTTACCTAATTTCTATACTCAATCTTCTTGTGTTTTTATGACATCCATTTCGTTACTTAGCAAAAAGCACGACATCATTGGGTATTCTTCAATGCACAGTTACCAGATCCATTTTCATTAACTTATTTGAGATTATGGCAATGTGATGTCCCTGGTTAGAAGGGAGTCGGTCCCCTTTTTATTTGCTAATATTTTTTAGAATAGATGCATAAGTTTTAAATAAACATTATATCCAAATTAGGAATAAATAAAATTATTCATTATTTTTCTTAGGCCGACTTACATAGTGGTATAAAATAGTTTTCCTAAAACAGCTTTTGGTGTGGTTAATTCCCTCAGGCTGGCTGTAGGAAGAATTGATATTTATATAGGTTGGTTTTGGAAGCTAAGCAATTAAAGGTTTTATTTGCAAGGCATTAAACAAATGCTGCTATTTTTGGGATGGAAATCTCAGTAACTGTTATAAGTTGGACGATACCCTTACCTATTCACTCTTCATAGTGTATTACTACCCTTTCTCTCCATCTTGTACGATGCATCTTGCATGAGCGATAGAGATAAAGGAGGTAGCTAAAAAGAGTTGCGACATCAGCAATGGCAGATTCAAGCAATTAGAAAGCATATATTTTCAAAATCATGTATTTCTTGCAGTTTATCAGATCTGATCAGCATAGAGGAAATTGTTGTGGGGCATGTTCGTGTTCCCTGTGCAAACGTTATTTAAGGGTAAAAGTACAAACCTGTGTTACTTTTATAAAGGAAAAAAATCACAACATGCAAACTGTTCAACTTTAACGACATAAAATTGGCATTTGTATTTAGAATTTGAGAATGATGTAAACTGATGAAATGTGTAAAAATGCATGAGGTTTATGCCTCTAATTTTTTTAAAAAAAATTGAACAAGAATTGACATAGTTTTTTAATTTTTGAAGTCCATTTTTCAATTGCTAAAAACTGCTAAAAATCTGGGGTCTAGTTCCCACCAAACAAGTATATGCAAATAATCTATTTTTCCTCTGATTTCAAAATATGTTATAGATAAAATGTATAGCTAGTGTAGAAAAGAAGAAATATTGTTTTTCAATGTATATTTTCTCTGTTATAACTGCTCAAAGTTGAACTTTCTGAAATCGACAGTTTTCATCTCCCACAAAATTTCCCATATCAAATCTACACTATTCAGAAAAAAAATTACATATCCTTGAAGAGGACTCTCTCCTCTAGTGTTAAATATATATTTTAAATTTTTTTAATATGATTTACTATTTTTTTACTTATTTGAAGCAACATCTTCTCGAATGTTAAAATACCTATTTGTATTTTGAAATTATAATATATTAGATCTAATCAAAATACTATAAAATTTATATGACAATAATCTTGACTCTGAGCTCTACAAAAGAGTATTTTTTATATTTTTTAAAAATATCATTAAAAAGAGTAGGGGTTATTGAAACATCAATTTTCTGAAATAATTTTATTTCTTTGGTAATCGGTATAAAACATGCATTTAATAGACATTTCCAATTGGAAAAGTTTAACCACTTGTCTAGCTTATCTAGAATGAATCTAGCTTGACCATATGTTTGACAAAAAAATAATTTTTATTTAGAAATACTCAAATTTAGCTATGCTAATAAGTGGTCCTGAAATGTGACACAACTTTGTGTATTTCCTGCAGTTTATCAGATCTGATCAACATAGAGGAAATTGTTGCGCTGATAAGTGGTCCTGAAACGTGGCACAACTTTGTGTATTTCCTGCAGTTTATCAGATCTGATTAGCATAGAGGAAATTGATGTGGGGAATGTTCGCGTTACCTGTGCAAACGTTAAACCAAAGACCATAGGGAAAACAACATCAAACAAAAAACTGCCAGTATGGGTCAAAAACTGTGCGAGACAAAAAAAAAACCAGCAGTTTGGCGTGAGACAAGTTTTGAGCGTGAGACAATTAATGTGTATGGAACCAAGCTCACTCGGGAGCGAAAGCCTATCAGCTTAAAAATTGTATTGATGTGACATTGACATAATTAATGAGATCGGCATGAAACAACTTTATTACAATGATATAAATACATAATATTACATACTAATAAATATATTTTAAATTAGTTATCACTAGCACTTGCGCCATAGGAGGTGCAAGGGAAAAGCCGATAGGTGAATATAAGGAAGATGTAAATGAATTTATATATAATAGACTGATAATTATTTTGTATAAATTACATTCAATTTGTGTTAGTTGTTAATTGTAATTTTTATTTCATTGGAAAAATTGAATATAATTATAAAGTTTATGGTTTTTTGTATTGGATTTTAGCATTAAAGAATTGGATAAAGATATGACTGGTAGTAATTTGTGAGATATCAAAATATCACATTAATTTGATTACAAATGTATGAATAACTGATTATATAATAATATAAACTTATACATGTTTTGAAAATTATTTTTTGTCTAATCTTAAAGTTGAAAGCTTGAAGTGGATTGTATAGGAATTTTAGTTGAAAGCTTGAAGTTGATTGTATTGACATTATGTATAAATAAAATGTACTTGTATTATCATTTAATAACTTCAAATTCTTATGAAAAATACCATATTTGCTCTAATATTTAGACCATAATCTATTTTCCTTAATTTTTGGACTCTCAATTCAACTCAATCCTAATTACCCAGCTTGTAGCAATGTGAAAAAGGAGAGTGTAATAGTAGATGATAGTAGGTGGTCAGTGTTTGTGAAGGATAGAAACTTTCTCTTTGTGAGCATCAAGCCACACATACTAGATTATTTAATGTTGGCTACCTGTGACAAAGAATTGGATAATAATGCTTCTCAGTTGGTACCTATGTTCATTCTATGGAATAAAGATGCATGTATCTCCAAAGGCTATGCATCTATAGTTTGGAATTTTGAAAAGACCCCATAGTTTTCCCTGATTCTACACAAGCAAGAAATAATAAAATTTCCACTCACTATTCATGCATTTGTAATGTGTTGTAGAGCTCAGAAGAATAACTATAGATCTTACCTACTTACACTCACATGATTTCCAAAGAATTTTACTATATTAAGACTAAAACTGTAGACCCTGCGTACTTCCACTCACACTTTCCAAAAATTTTTACTCTATCCAAATTTAATTTGTTGAGAACAACTAAATGTTGGTGTCATCAACAAAAGTAGAGATGAAAGGTAATATTATTTGATTAAAATATAATACAGAAGCCACGTCCAATGGAAGATGATGGCCAATTGTAATTGAATGAAAGAGATCTCAATAGAGACTAAAAAGTGGTCTCTCACATTTTCCCCTTGTCATGCTAACAAATAGTTAGGCAACCATGGAGTGAAAGGTGATCACTATATCACCAATATTTGAAGACCCTTTCATAGTTTTTATTCATATTCTAATGATTGTATCCTCAAACTTAAGAAGCTTAACCACTTGCTATGACAGTCTTAAATGTACGTTTATAATGTGCTAAGACTTTAGCATGTACAAATTTAAGGAATTAGTAGAATGACCTTAACATTCAAGGTAAGAAGATATATTGTATGCTATTTTCCACAAGGACTGGACGTCAAAATGAATTTTTTTATAGCAAATTGATGCATCATAAAATTCTATTTTTTGTGACTCATTGGACAAAGCAATTTTCATAGTCACTCACTACATCAAAGGAGTGAGTAATTCGTTGCAATGTGTTTTAAACAATATATAAATTGGTAAGATGATTGTTTAATATAAATTAAGGATTATATCTTATAAATCATTGTTTGGGACATATATTATACATTGTATAAATGCCAACTATCTGGGCGCGGATGCCAAGAGCTGGGAAAATAGATTAAACATGGAAAATGATAGGATTTATAGCTAGTTATGTGTCTATGAACTAAAGAAATAGTTTTAGGAGAGCGGTCTTAGTTTAATTCATTCTTAGAATATTTCTTCCTTGACAACATGTGCAATACAAAATTTCAACTGCAACATCTGATAAAAATCCTCCCACTGTTATGTGTTGAAGGATGTCCATCGGTTGTTCCAAAACTTTTATTTTTTGCATAGGTAGGAAGGTCGCTGGAAATTGTTGTAGACTCTTGCAATCATTGCATTTATTCAAAAGTTTCTAAATTCTTTTTCAACAAATATATTTTTTGCATGTCCTGCCATCATGGGACACCTATTTGTTGCATTTTTGGGAGAATTTCTAAAGCTATTTCAACATATCTACATTGTGTTAAACATTTAAACAATAAAACTATATGTTGGTTATTCTTAAAATTTTACAAGGCCTTCTCAGCAAATCCATTTTCTGTAAACTCGTGCAATCACTGCATCTCCTCGAGGCATTCTGTCAATGTTGAGCTCTCATGCCACCCTATGTGGGGCCCATTATAAAATTCTATTTCGGTTTTCAAAATCATTTATGTTGACGCCCAATGCTTTTCAGAAGGGGAAACATAGCCTCCATAAGTATTTATGCACGTAGCATAAGTACATAACAATAAAACAGTAAATAATTTCTATACATATATTTGAAACACTCCAATTAATTTTTACTTAGAGTTTTGGAATTTAATACGTAATATTAATATGTAATTTAATAATTTTCTTTAGATGTAAAGGTGAGAGCTTTATATATTTGATAATGCATTAATTTAAAAGAAACATATTAAATAATTTTTATAAAGATATTTATTTAAATTTGGCTAAATATTTATAATTTTTTATGTAATCATCACATTGCGTTATTGTTTTTTTAACTTAATAAATAATTTTAAAAAATATTTAAAATTTAAAGGTAAGGATAATGAATTAATTTAAATTTAAAATATGCTAATTAGATTTTTGAATTTTTAAAAGATTAAAGATAAGTTTTTTTTATTCTCACATATCTATAATAATAAATAAATTTAAATGATATTTTTCAAATTTTGTTTTTTAGATCATTAAAAATATATCATGAGTATAAAGCATCAAATATTACAAAAGTGTTTTTTTCTATTTGAAATTTATTTTTAAAATTTTTTAAAATGAAAAATATAATATTAAGTAGTAAAGCAATACACTTTTAAATGATTGATGAATTTTAACAAGTTGAGTTGTATTATATTATTAGATTAAATGTATAAATAAAAGGCCCAAAGATAGTTTTGTCTGGACATAATTCAAATGAGTCAAATTTTACCTCTATAGATTGTTTTGAAACCACAAATATTATAATTTTTATAATTTCTTTGTCACACTAGTATTACACAGTTTGTGAAATAATAAACATTGAGATTACATCAATATTTTAATTATGAGATATGTGCATGTACATTTGAAACAATCTATAGATATGATCAAATGATAATATTAAGATCATATCAATATATATAATAACCTATAATCCTTGAAAAATACAATAAATTTTTTAAAAAATATACTTAATTTGAAGATAAAAAATTATTTATTTCAATTATTTCTATAATAGTTTACTATTTGAAAGGACTTAAAACAAGATTAATAACTAAAAAAATGTAGTAGTTATGGTGATTCGTGGAAATATATAATTATTTTGTATAACAATATTAATATATTTTTAAATATCTCATACAATTTTTCAAATATATGAAAAAGAATATTTCATATTTAAATTAACTCATTATAGATATCTAAACATAATAACTTATTTTAAATCTGTAAAAAAATTTAAATATCTAATAAAAATATTACTTTATATATTAATAATTGAACAGAAAGAGAAAAAAATTAAAAAAATTAAAATATTCTATTACATATCAATTATTAAACTGATGAAAGGAAAAAAAAATGGTAAAAATTAAAAAGGTCAAAAAAATCAAACATATAATTTAGCCCGCTTCAAATATATAGTTTTTCTTTTTAAAATAAAAAGCCTGTAAATACATACGGAGGCTGCATTATTAAGCCGATGTAAATACATCAAAGATTTAATACAAGTAAAGAAAACCTACGCTTGAAAGCCATGGCTGATAGAATTCATTTACCAAGCCTGTAACCGTAATATACTTGCCAAGACTAGAATAAACTAACAATAAATTGATATTTTCTTGTTTACAAAAACTACCACTAGTTTCACTTCACTGCGTTAAACTCCATAGAATTTCCACATGACTTACCTGTTGAATTGAAGTGCCGCTAAAATTGTGACCGAATAGCAGCTCGGTCGTGTAAAATTTTGCAAACCCTCGCCGTAAGTGGGCGGTCACATACCAAGTTAGCAGGGAGCTGATGTTTCTTAAAAGTGCGAAACCAAAAAATGAATATATTATGGGGATTATTTATTTATTCTGCTCGGCTCTTCTATGAAGGGCCTGCGGACTTGCATGGCACAGAGAAACGTTTTGTGTGTGGTAAATGACACGTCAAAACGACAAGAAAACCAGACTTTTGTACAAAAATGAATTGGTAATCAGAAAACTATGAACGTAAAACCATTTACAGCCATGAGACAAATCTGAGTGTGAGAAAATTCTGAGAAGGTCGTATGCAAGCTTCGCCGCAGGGGAAGCCTATCGGCTTAATTATTAATTAATTAGTAGGTGTTATGAAGGAATTATTTTATATTGCAATATACAGTTTGGAAATTAGTTTTATTTATAATTGGTATTTTAGTAAAAAAAATTAAGTATAAATTTTAATATATGTATGTTTGAGGTTATAAAAATTATGATTATTTTTGTTAATATATTAATTATTCAATTCTGATTATAAAAAATATATTTGGAATTTTTTATTTTTTTTGTTGTTGTTTAAAGAGTGTTGTTCATAAGATAATAATAATGAATTTGTACAAAAAATATGTTGAATCATTTTAGTGGCAGTTTGCAATGTTTCTAGGAAAAAAATATTTGAGCTTATTTTCCTATGTTCTATATTTTGTCTCCAAAAGCATAGAAGTGTCAATAGTTTTGTATAGAGAAAAATATAAGTCTACAAGAACAACTTAAACAATATAACATATTCAACTCTCACTATGTGCAACACTTAGATTAAGCTTAGAGTTAGTAATATGTTTGGTGGATGACATATCAAGAGGGAAAACAAAATGAAATCTATAACCAATGCCAACGCCTATTGAAACCAAATCTATGGTGGTTGTGCTTAAGATGGGGATATTTGACAGCATATACCTACAACATAACATTGTACTACTTGGTGATATGATAATGGCTTCGAATAACATCCTATTTATAGATTTTTGGCTATAAGATTGGATGACCAAGATTAAATATAGACATCAAAAGCTCGAATTGGTTGAGACCCTTGGAGGGATGAGAAGATTGATGGATGGGGAATGACGCAAGGAGGGTCAGTAACTAGGTCCAAAGGCACTCTTAGCTACCAAACCAGTTTGCAAAACACAACACGAAAGCTTTAACACAGTAAGGTGGAGAAGAAACAACATAACATTTATATTATTTCATCAAACTTATTACATGTTAGGCTGTAAGGCCTTCTCGGTTCCAGCCATATACATCCAGATGTTTAGAGAATAATCTTCATACATGCAATGTCACAGACCTTGATCTGAATTTGCTAATACTATCTTCTATCCAAACTAATGCTCCTCCAATTTCCCTTCATTGCCCTAATCTAAGAATAGAAAACCAAATATATACAAGAGTCCACCAAAGAGGTCGGCACTCAGATCCTAAAGATCCAACATAGGAAACAACAAAGACCCAAATTTAGGTCCACACACATCCCAATGAGAGATCCCAACATTAATTACACTACATAAATTAAATGCAGAAGTCGGCCAGAAGATACAACTTCAAAAATACAAATCGGTAAGAAGGCCAATAGAGAACAAAGACAAATCAATAGGAAAGCCAACCGGGCATGGAGACCACTTGGTGAAAACCCACCAAGTAGCCAAACAACTACCGAGACTCATTGGTAAAGAAAACTACCGAGAATCGTCGGTAAAGCAAGACAAAAACAAGTAACCAAGCCCGAGTGGAGGAAAAACAAGTCTTCAACCAAGAGAACAAAATCAATTACCGAGCATCCTCCAACAAGCTACCGAACCAAAACAAACATATTTTTGGTTGATACAGAATTTCCAAGAACCCAAGATGCTCTTGCATTAGACACCTAGGATTAAAAGAAATGATTCTCCGAATCATGTGTCAGGTTCAACCTGAATTGAATCCAACTCAGATTGAAAAATCCAGGATGAGTCCTCAATCAGTCTATTCTTCCATTTTATCAGATACTCCATGTAATTATTTCCTCTTGTACTTATGTCAACTCTGTGTTTCAAAATCTGCTCAACTTCTTCCATCTATTTCTTAGAATTTAATAAATTTGGTATTGTCACTTCTTCATCAGGTTCATGATATTCATACAAATCTAAAATATTGAATATAGGTGATATATCCATGTCCTTGGATAATTATACTTCATATGCATTTCCACTGTCAAATCTTCTCAATATCTTGCAAGGACCAAATTTCTTCATTTTCAATTTACCATATGTTCCAATAGGAAATCTGTCTTTCTTCAAATGAACCATAACTGCATCACCAATTTCAAAAGTATTATGTCTCCTTGATCTATCTGCACTATCCTTGTATTTCTAATTACTTTGCTCCAACTTATGTTTTACATCTTCATGTAATGTCTTCATAAACTCAGCAAATTTCTCTCCTTCATCACTTCTCTTTTCTTCTCCAGCAATATCTCTCAAGTATGATATACCTCTCAGCTATGTGCCCTGAACAATCTCAAAAGGTGTCTTTTCGGTGCTTCTATTCACTGAACTATTATATGCAAACTCTGCTTGTGCCAACATCAAATCCCAATTACTCGGTGTGTCTCCAACTAAACATCTCAACAGATTACCCAAACTTCGGTTTACAACCTTTGTTTGTCCAACACTCTGTAGAAGAAATGTAGAACTATATTTCAACTCGGTGTCCAGCTTCTTCCAAAGTGTTTTCCAAAAATAGCTAACAAACTTACTGTCTTGGTTAGAGATGATACTCTTCGATAATCCATGTAATCTGACAATCTCTTGGAAGAAAAGATCTGCTATATGTATTGCATCTAATATTTTTCTACATAGAATAAAATGTGTCATCTTGGAAAATCTATTCACAACAACAAATATGGGATCATTACCTCTTGTTGTCCTTGGTAAGACAAGAACAAAATCCATGTTGATATCAATCCAAGGTTTCTCAGGAACAGAAATTGGTGTATACAAACCTGTATTTTGACTCACTCCTTTTGTAACTTGACAAATTCCACAACTTTTCACAAATTTCTGAACATCCTTATACAACTAAGGCCAAAAATACCTTTCCTTAAGAAAACTCAAGATTTTATCAATATCAAAATGTCCAGCCAAACCACTACTATGTTTTTTGTTTATTAAATTAGTTCTCATTGATCCTCTTGGTATACATAACTGAATACATTTGAATAACATACTTTCTTGAATGAAATACTATTCATACTTATTCAGTTGATTTGGAATAGGTGCTCTATACATTCTCCACTGCTCAGAAAAATTAGGTTCATTTTCATACAAATTCTTCATGTCATCAAAACCAAGAACCTCAATTCTCATTTCAGTCAACAAAGATCTTCTTCTACTTAATGCATCAGCAAATCGGTTAGAAACTCCACTTTTATGCTTTATTACAAATGTGAAACTCTGCAAATACTCTACTCATTTCATATGTCTCTGATTCAACTTATTCTGACTACCCAAATAGTCTAAAGCCTTATGATTAGTATATAGCACAAATTCACTTGGCATCAAATAATGTCTCTATTTCTTTAGATCTTGAATAATAGCATAGAATTCTTGATCATGGACAAAATATTTCCTTCTTGTAACATTCAACTTTTCACTAAAGAAAGCAACAAGTTTACCTTCTTGAGTCAACACAGCTCCTATTGCACTTCCACTTTCATCACATTCAACTTGAAATACCTTATTAAAATCAAGTAAGGCTAAAATAGGTAATTCATCAACCTTTTGTTTCAAAGTCTCAAAACTCTTATCAGCTCCATGTGTTCATTTGAATTCTCTTTTATCTCCCTCCATTGTCTCGGTCATAGCATTACAGATAGAACTAAAATTTTTGATGAATTTTCTGTAAAAACTTGTCAATCCATGAAATGATCTTACCTCACTGACATTCTCAGGTGTAGGCCAACTAAGTATAGCTTCAACTTTCTTAGGATCCATCTTCAAACCATCAGCTGAAATCACCAAACCTAAATACACAAGTTCTTCTTTAATGAAGGAACCCTTTTTCAAATTTATCAGCAACTTTTCCTCTTTCAATAAATGCAACACTTGTCTTATATACATCAAATTCTCTTCTCTAGTCTTACTGAATATCAGATTATCATCCAAGTATACAATCACATATTTATTCAATAATTTCTTCAAAACTTCATTCATTGATCTCATAAATGTACTTGGTGCATTATTTAAACCAAAAGGCATAACAAACCACTCATACAAACCTTCTTTTGTCTTGAAAACAATCTTCCATTCATCACCTTCTCTGATTCTGATCTGATAATATCCACTCTTCAAATCAATTTTGCTAAAATATTTTGCTCCACTCAAACAATCCATTATATCATCCATCCTCGGTATAGGAAACCTATACTTAACTATTATCTTGTTGATTTCTCTTGACTATGTACACATTCACCAATCTCTATTATTCTTAGGTGCCAATATAGCTAATACTGCACATGGACTCAAACTTTCTATGATCAAACCCTTGTTTAACAACTCATGAATTTGTCGATTGAGTTCCTCATTCTTAGTCGATGTCAATTAGTGTGGTGCCTTATTTGGAAAACTTTCTCCAGGAATCAAATCCATACAATGACTAATATCTCTCAATGGTGGCAAACCATCAGGTATATTATCTGAAATTATCTCCTTGTACTCAGTAAGAAATTTATCAACTTCTGCAGGAACTTCATCTTATGTATTCTTACTCAGTTTGTTAGGAATCAAAGCACAACATATATCATTTCTTCTCAAATCCTTAACAAACTGTCTACCTTCCATCAAACAAACTTTCACACGTGTACATATCTCTTCAACATATTCTTCAATCAATGGTAACAATATTTGCTTCTTACCATCAACCCAAATAGTATATCCATTCACTCTTCCATCATGTATAGCATTTCTATCATATTTCCAAGGTCTACCCAACAAAATATGACAACAATCCATAGGCATAATATCACACAAAACCTTATCATAATACTTTCCAATTTTCAAATCCACAAAAAAAATTTCACTCACCATTAATGTATGCTCATCCTTGGTCCATGAAATCTGATAGGGCTTTAGATGCTTCATCCTTTCCAACTGCAACTTTGTGACCATTTCCTCATATGCCAGATTCTCTGAGCTTCCACTATCAACAATTACCTTCCAAACTTTGTCTGCAACTCTGCATTTGGACTTGAACAAACTTTTCCTTGCAGGATCTTTCTTATCTTTCTCACTCTAAAGTATCCTTATGATAATTAGATTTCCTTCCTTCTCAGGTTCATTCAATGACTCCTCTTGCACCAAATAATTTCTGCTACAACCAAATTTATTGCTTGCATGTGTGCACTCAAAGGATCTATGTCCTTCCTCACCACAATTGTAACCAGTTCCTTGGAACCCTCTTCTTCTATAACGACCTCAGTTGTAGTTTCCTCTTCCTTGAAATGAACTTCCACCTTTCCATTCGGTCTTTCCTTTGTCTTGATATGTGTCTGGATTTGTCTTGTATTGTTTAGATCTACTGTTTTAATCATGAGATCTACCTCTTCCTCTAGGGAATCTACCACATCTTCCTATTTTCCTTTGTTCATATCTTTTTTTAAAATTATCCTCATCTTTTAGGGTAAATTGATATACCTCTTCAATGCTCTCCATCTTGACCAAGCTGATCTCATCTTGTATAGAACTTCTTAATCCATTTAGATACCTTTTTATTCTTTCCACATCATCTTCAACATGTCCAAATTTGATGTCTAATCTGTAAAATTCCTTAGTGTAATCTTTTACCGAGCTATCTTTCTGTCTCAAACTTTGCATTCTCCTTACTAGGTTAATATGGAAATCACAAGGTAGAAACTTGCCTTTCAATTTATTTATCATCTTATCCCATACCTTGATCTTTTCTTTACCCTTTCTCTTTCGATCCAATTGCAAATCTTACCACCACAAGGATGCATGACCTTTCAACTTTGTAATTGCAATCTTTACTTTCTTCTCCTCTGATACATTCTCATACTCAAAGTATTTTTCCATCTCAGTTATCCAGTCTATCATTTCATCAGAATCCAACTTTCCACTATACTCAAGAGGATTAAACTGAGGTGTGGACTTCAAACTTGTCAAAGCTCATAGGAATCTCTCTTCTTCCTGATCCATCACAGGTGGAGGTGCAACTTCTCCTTGCACTTCTTCAAATCCATCATCACTAACACCTTCAAGATGTCTTCCTCTGCACTGGGCTATCTCTATAGCTTCCAATGTTGAAGCCATCTGTCTTAGCATATCAGCTAGACTTGGATCTGCATTTCCTCTCCCATGAACCATCTTGAAACTCTCTCCAATTTTAGGTTAGATCAAAATCTATTACACCACAAAAATATCAACCAACTCAGGTTAGGGCTTACAAGAAGCAACATAGATCTCACCTTTGCTCTGATACCACTTGACGTAAAGAGGGTTAGTAACTAGGGCCAAAGGCACTCCCAGCTACCAAACCAACTTGTAGAATACAACATGGAATATTTAACACAGTAAGGTGAAGAAGAAATAACATAACATTTATATTATTTCATCAAACTTATTACATGCCAAGCTGTAAGGCCTTCCCAATTTCGGCCATATACATTCAGATGTTTACAGAATAATCTTCATACATGCAAGGTCACAAACCTCAAACTAGATCTACTAATAGTATTTTCTATCCAAATTGATGCTCCTCCAATTTCCCTTCATTGGCCTAATCTAAGAACAGAAAACCAAATATATATAAGAGTCCACCAAAGAGGTCAACACTCAGATCCTAAAGATCCAACATAGGAAACAACAAAGACCCATATTTAGGTCCACACACATCCCAATGAGAGATCCCAACATTAATTATGCTATGGAAATTAAATGCATAAGTGAACCGGAAGATCCAACATCAAAAAAACAACTTGGTAAGAAGGCCAACCTAGCCAACTCGGTAAGAAAGCCAACTGAGCACCGAGACCACTCGGTGAAAACCCACCAAGTAGCCAAACAACTACTGAGACCTATTGGTAAAGAAAACTACCAAGACCTATTGGTAAAGCAAGACAGAAACAAATAACCGAGCATGAGTGAAGAACAAACAAGTCTTCAACTGAGCGAACAAAAGCAGTTACCGAGCACTTTACCAAGCAGCCTCCAACAAGCTACCGAACCAAAACAAACATATTTTTGGTTGATACAGGATTGCCAAGAACCCAAGATGCTCCTACATCAGGGAAGATCCCAAGATTAAAGGTGACATCTTAATGGTTGAATATATTAAAATATTTATGGATAGAAAACATACAAGGGCAGTGGACAATAGAGAAAGTGAGGTTTTTATTTTCCAACATGTGCTTGGGTGTTTTCCTCCTATTCATATCAAGACCAAAAGTGGGTTGGAGGGATTGGAAGGGATGTGATATAATGCTAGAAAGAAATATGATGAACATGTAGATTGGATGGAGGAGATAGGTTTTCACCATTGGATGGATTATTTCTCTTCACTTAATTTTTTTTTTTTTTTTTTAATAGATTTCTTTCTTTTCGAATAGGAAAAGAAAAGGATAAATGAATGGAAATGAAGAATACAATGCATATTTAGATTGAGATGATAGTGAATGTTGAGGAGGCCCTCAAACACCTTGTTTTCAAAAGAGGAGGAACCTATGAAGGATGAATATTATAGGTTGATAGAATCTTGTTTTTTAGAAAATGTTCTTCTCTATGGTTCCTCTGGGGTGGAAATTAAGAAAGATGGTCTATATGAAGACAAGGAGTGGGAGTAAATGGATTTGATGGGGAGGGAGTATGTATGATAATGGATAGCATAATGACAAGGATGAGAGATAGAGTAATGGTCAAAGAGAACTAGAATCAAAATATACACATATAGTTAATGCTGAATGTTTTTAATAAATTGATGATGATGGATACTACAAAGGATAGAGATTTTTGGGTATAAGGACCCAAAATGGACTTAAAAGATAGGATAATATTAGATGTGATATATATAGGAGTGGAGGAATCATTTAAAAGAGGAGATTCAGACACCATTTTAGATTTTACATTTTGATCCTTATGGTTTTTGTTTATGATTTTTACTTTGTTTCATTTTGTGGTCACCTAGATTTATTAGGATTTTTTATCATTTTTTTCTTCATATTTTGCAATCATTTTATTTCAACGTGGGGATCCATAGGCTTTAGTGATTATTCTTTATGAATTTTTTATTGACATTGTAGTGTCATAAATTGTAAGTCATTATAATTGCACACTCATTTAGGGCCCTTACTTTAGTGCACCCATTTCCTATATCATTTCAAAATTATTTGGGTTCTATCCTATTTTAAATTTCAAAGTGCTTATCCCATAGTTTTAAATATCATCAATTCTAATATCAATTCTAGATTTAATAGTAGGGCCCTAATTGATGACATGTAACTGATTGAATGTTTGAAGATGTTAAGTTGATCACCAAAATGCAGAAAGACAATACAAGACATTAAATCAGTTAATGGATTGTATTTTTATTGATGTCAACTTGATATAATCTAATCGGTTATAATCAAAGTGTCAAAGACTTTAGAGAATCAGAGAGATAAAGATTATGCTTTCAGTAATACATAAAAGACAAGCATTCACTATGTGATTTCAAACACCGATGGCTAGTGGAACCCGAGGGACAGAGATCACCGAAAGTTAAGTCACAGTGATGCCCGAGCAAGAAAACTGATGAGCATTACTGACGAGCAGAATCACAAGCATACCTAATGGCCAGAATCATAGTGTAACCCAATGGACAGACAAGCCCAAAGGACAGACAACCCCGATGGGGAAGCCCAAAGAGAACTGGAGTGTTGACCTAAGCCAACAAGAGTTAAAACACCGAAGTTAACAAGAGTTCAGAAATGAAAAAATATCTAGCTGGCAGAGCTAAATATAGACTTAAATAGTAGTTATAACTATTTTCATTGACAAGATAAAACTAGAGATAAGTGAAGGATTTAAATCTATTTTGTCCAGTTGGCAAGAAGATCTCTGCGAGATAAAACAAGATTTTTGCTTTAAATCTGATTGGCGAGAATTGTGGATCACGCCAAGATCAAGAAAATCAAGAACCTAGAAATGTTGATATCATGTCTATTAAAGAGACAACTTAATTAATTACTAATTAAGGGGAGTGAATGAAAAATAGGATGCTAAAGAGAAACTAATGAAGAACAACTTCATACAGTCCTGATCAATCAAGTTGAAAAAAGAGCTAAATATTTGTGCGGACACCGAGCAACAGAGCATAGCATCACTGAGTAGAACTAAAGTGGAGCAAAGGTATTGAAAAGATATATTGATCAGATTGATTTTTTGAGCTTGCAATAGATCCAAAAATCTGCAAGTATAAGTTGTATATGTAAACAAATCATATTTTTTTAGTTTAACCATTGATTCAAAAAGTCTCTTAAACAAGCAGGATTTAAAGATCATTTCTATATTGAGATACATCCCAAGGAGTATCAAAAAGTTTGATCATGAAGATAGCATGAGATGCCAGATACCTATTGACAGGCCAAGAGAATGTTTGATCAAGGAAGTTAGCATAGAGATGCCCGATATCAAGTGACAAAACTAATCTTTTAAATTCTCAAACAAGGTCACACCTAACACTATGTTTGTAACCTTTAACAGGGTTGGCTCTTCACCGAGCTCATTTCAAAAGAGTGAAAATTTTGGGTTACCGGTCCCAAGTGGTTTTTCCCTTAACAGAGTTTCCACATTAAAAGTCAATGTGTCAATGTGTTTATGAGTCATTAATTAGTGTTTTGCATTACACATAGCTAATTTGGATTTATCGGTATACTCTAAGTAATTTAATGTTTTTTGGTAAATTGAAAGACTGCTATTCGGTAAACATACAAAATAAGGTTTAACAAAGCATTCTGAGTAGTAGTAATTTGATAAGTATATTTGGAGGCATTCATTTTATAGGACTAAAGATAACTAGAGGCTTAATATTGTGGTACTAAGTTTTTGGGTTGATTAATTAGAATATTTTTTAGGTCACTAATTCACCCCACCCCCCCCCCCTCTCANCCCCCCCCCCCCCCCCTCTCAGTTATTACTAACAATTGGTATCAGAGCTTGTGTCCTTAGAAAGGGAGTTTAACAGCTCAAGCAAAAGATCACAACATGAATAGACGAGATGTACCCAGGTTGAATAAAGACAACTTTGCATCATGGAAAAGAAGAACAAGATTCCAATTATCAGGTATTGGAAATGATGTTATTCAATACTTAGATACTAAATATGTGTTGCCTACATAACCCCACACTCTTAAGAAATTAAGAGTAAAGCATGAGCATAATTGCATGATGATAGAACTTGCCTCGTCACTCTATGATGCTGAGTTTGAAGATGTCAAAACCTTCACCTCTGCAAAAAAATGTGGGATAAGTTGAAGTTGGTACATGGAGGAGATGCTAATGTACTAAGAGCTAAGGCAGAAAGCCTAAGAGGGAGGTTTGATGACCTAAGGATGAAAGAAGGAGAAAATATCACTCAGTATAGCTGCAAAACTAAAGAGGTAATCAATGTTATCCGAGGAGTTGGAGGTACACTTGAAAAGGAGACATTGGTAAGTAAAATCTTAAGAACCTTACTGCATGTATATGCTATTAGAGTTTATGCTATTCAAGAAATGAGATTTGTTGCAAACAATACAGTTACTCTAGATAGTCTGATTGGTAGACTGATTTCATTTGAGATGAATAACTTTGATAATAGTGTCTTACCATCTATAGAATATGCATTCAAATCTTCCTTAAAAATAAGTAATTCAAGTCATAGACATGGTATTAGAAATTATAGTGAAAGTGATAATGAGGATCAAGGACTTGATGAGATTGAAGCACTAATGGAAAGAGGATTGCAGAGAGGCAAAGGTAAATACAAAGGTAAATTACCACTTGTATGTTTCAATTGTAAAGAGGTTGGACACTTTTTTGCAAGATGTCCAAACAAAAGAAAAGTTGATAGAAGTAATGACAGATTATATGAGAAGAAGTTTGATAGAGGTGATAACAAAGATTACTGAAGCAACCAACAATTTGACAAGAAAGATACCCGAGACTACAAGGACAAAGGAAAGAAATCTTGTTACCTAGCTATGAACAGAGCTGATGACACTGACACTGAATCTAAGGAAGACATTGAGATGGTATTTATGGCCATGAAGGATGATTCAGACAAAGAAGAAGAAACGTATGTAGAAATTGTACTCATATCTAAGGTTAATAAGAATGATGTATGGATCATAGATAGTGGCTGCACTCACTACATGACTAGTGAGAAGCAAAATTTTGAGACTTTTGAATACTGTAATGGTGGTTCGATAAGAATGGGAAATGATACACCTTGCCCAGTTGAAGGTAAAGGAACTATAATGTTGAATAACCTGATCAAATGTGAAAATTCTTACTGTGTAAAAGGACTGAATTGTAATTTGTTAAGTGTTTCATAGCTGAACAATTCAGATCATGGAGTACCATTTGAAAATAAGAAGGCAAAGATCTTAAATGAATCAGGAAGGTTGATCGGAACTAGTGAGAAGACAAAAGGTAACCTTTTCTATCTTGATGACATTAACATCACTTGTTTAATGGCTAGCAATGAAGACATATGGTTGTGGCACAAAAGATTGTGTCATGTGAACTTTGACAATATGATAAAGATAAGCAACAAAAGGAATGTCAGAGGCTTACCGAGCATGACTAAGCCCGAGCATATCATGTGCAAGAATTGTCAAAAATGGAATATGACAATGTCTAGTTTCAAGAGTAAAACCCATACATCTAATTCAATTCTAGAATTAGTCCATACTAATCTATGTGGACCCATGAAGAAAAAGATTTACTATGGAGATAGGTATTTCATTCTCTTTGTTGATGATTATTCTAGAATGATGATAGTTATGTTTTTAAAGATAAATCAAAAGAATTCAAGATGTTTAAATGGTATAAGGGTATGTTAGAAAAACAAAGTGGAAAGAAATTGAAACGCTTAAGGTCAGATAGAGGAGTGGAATTTACTTCAGATGAATTCACTAACTATTGCAATGAGCATGGAATCAAAAGACAGGTTTCTTCACCAAGAACACCATAACAAAATGGAATTGTTGAGAGGGGAAATAGATCAATTTTTGATTGTGCAAGAACATTGATGATTGAGAAGAGCATCACTCAAAATTTCTGGAGGGAAGCTGTCAGTATTGTTGTATACACATTAAATAGAGTACAATTGAAGGACACAAAAAATATACCCTATGAGCTTTGGTATGGTCATACACCCAATGTAAGTTACTTCATAATCTTTGGTAGTCAATGTTATATTTTGAAGGATGATAGAAATGGAAAACTTGACTCCAAAAGTGAAGAAGGTATCTTCCTAGGGTAGTCAACCAAAAGCAAGGCTTATAAATGTCTTAAAAAGTTATCTAACAAGATCATTGAAAGTGCAAATGTGAAAATAGATGAATTTGCATAAAAGAATGATAAGGAAAGAATAAGAGAACCAGAGGACTACAACAGGTTTGTTTATATAGAACTTGACACTCTACCTGAGCAACAGTGTATCTCTCTCGAGCAATAGAACATTGCACCCGAGCATCAGGCTACAATTGCTAAAAAATTAGGAAAATCCTCAAGACGATGTTCCGAGTGATGGAGATTAGAATGGAGGACAAGAAGCTTATCAAAATGATGAACACAGACTTGAACTGAAACTTTCCAAGTATGTCAGAAGACATCATCGAAAAAATCAAATCATAGGAGACAAGAAGGCTGGAATGAGAACAAGAAGTAAGTCACTAAACATTAGATGTTTACTTTGTGATTTTGAGCCTAAATTTATTAATACTACACTTGAAAATGAGGAACGGGTCAGTGCTATGAATGAAGAAATAGAACAGATTGAGAAGAATAGTACATGGACACTAGTACCAAGACCAGATGACAAGAATGTAATCGGTACCAAATGGATATTTAGAAATAAGCTGAATGAGAATGGAGAAGTCACTAGAAACAAAGAAAGGTTGGTATGCAAGGGATATGCACAAGAAGAAGGTATTGATTATGGTGAAACCTTTGCACCCTTTTCTAGACTAGAAGGAGTTAGAATCTTACTTGCTTATGCTGCATTCAAAGGACTCAAGGTATACCAGATAGATGTCAAATCTTCATTCCTAAATGGAATACTTGAAGAAGAGGTATACATTGAACAACCAGAAGGGTTTGTTGATCGAGACAAGAGAAACATGGTATGTAGACTACATAAAGCCTTGTATGGATTGAAACAACCACCTAGAGCCTGTTGTGAAAGACTTCACTCCTATCTCATTAGCATTGAGTTTGTAAGAACAAGTGAAAATAGAAATC
This sequence comes from Thuja plicata, assembly GCA_018584345.1. Taxonomy (NCBI): domain Eukaryota; kingdom Viridiplantae; phylum Streptophyta; class Pinopsida; order Cupressales; family Cupressaceae; genus Thuja; species Thuja plicata. Next base: position 304,370 of record MU224257.1, on the reverse strand, counting down.
TATACTTAAAAGAAGATACCAATGGTAATATTCTAATTGCTGAGATTTTTGTTGATGATATCATTTTTGGGGGAAATGAAATGTTATGCAAGTCCTTTTGAAATGTCTATGTTTGGGGAGATCAATTTATTTCTTGGTCTACAGATTCTTCAACAAGATCCAAGCATTTATATCACTCAGTCCAAATACATCAAGGAAGTGTTGAAGATATTCAAGATGGAAGATTCCAAACCAGTTGGAACACCTATGGCTACCAGATGTAAGATGACAAAAGAAGAAAAATCTAATAAGGTAAACCAAACCCTTTATAGATCAATGATTGGAAAACCAATGTATGGTGTTCATACCAAACCACATATAGCACATGCAGTGGGAATAGTTGCAAGATTATCTGCTAATCCCAAAGAATCACATATGACTACTTTCAAGAGAATTCTGAGATATCTAAAGAACACCGAGGACTATGGCTTATGGCATAAAAGAGAAGGAAAAATTGAACTACGAGTCTATACAGATGTTGATTGGGCTGGAAATATTGATGACCGAAAGAGAACAACTGGAGGATCATTCTTCATGGGTGACAAACTTGTCACATGGATCAGCAAGAAGCAAGGATGCATCTCTCAGTCTACTGCAGAAGAAGAGTATGTGGATGTTTCTGCAAATTTCTTCAATATTGCATGGATCAAAAAATTACTGGAAGGTATGAATATGAATATTCTTGAACCATTAATTATCTACTGTAATAATGCCAGTGCAATTAGCATTTCTAAGAATCCAGTCATGCGTGCTAAGACTAAGAATATTGCTATCAAGTATCACTATCTGAGAGAACAAGTGCAAGCAAAGGAGGTGATACTGGAATATGTTTAGTCAAAGGAACAATTGGTTGATATATTCACCAAGTCATTACTGAAAGATACATTTGAGTACCTGAGATAGAGACTAGGGGTCCAACCCTTGTCTATCGGTTAGTAACCTGACTAGAAGGTTGCATCAACCTATACCAAGCAAGAAGATCATCCATGTTGATGAAATCATAGAGATGGACAGCAATTGATACATCTGTTTATAGCAAGGTACAAATCTACACCGAACACCAGAATCAATGTATTGCTGATGGATAAGGAAATTCAAGGTATATACTATAAAAAGGATGGAATATGATATAGAAGATTATTGTTTGGAATTTTTGTCAAAGAGAGATTATTTCATTATCATAAAGGAGAGATATAATGAATCACAAGGGAGAGATTATCTCATTGATCAGAAAAGATTATATCATTATTTATGAAGTGAAGTTCCTGAGAATCAAAAGCAAGAGTTAATCAATATTCAAAGGGAGAGAGATTTATTACATATGAAATATTCATCTAAGGGAGAGAAGAAACAAAGGGAGAGAGTTCATACAAAGAGAGAGAATGTTGTCAAAGGAAAAAGATATTATCAAGAAGAGGAACAGTCAAGGCAGAGCACATATCATAATAGAAAAGGAAGTTGCTACATCTATCCAGTGAAGGGATTGAAGACTAAAGACGACCACTCTGCAAGAAAAAAATCTAAGCTATTTGAGCTTACCGAGAGCTAGACATTTGTAATAGTTACAATAGGAAAGATTGATGAAACTATTATATTTCATATTATATTAGTGATAGTATAGTATGATAATGTAGTGTGTTGCTATCAATACCAAAGGGAGAGATTGATGACATGTAACTGATTGAATGTTTGAAGATATTAAGTTGATCACCAAACTATAGAAAGATAATGCAAGACATTAAATTAGTTAATAGATTGTATCATCATTGATGTCAACTTGATATAATCTAATCAGTCATAATCAAAGTATCAAATACTTCAAAGAATTAGAGAGATAAAGATTATGCTTTCAGTAATGCATAAAAGACAATCATTCACTGTGTGACTTCAAACATCGACAGCTAGTGGAACCCGACAGACAGAGATCACCAAAATTTAAGTCACAGTGATGCCCGAGCAAGAAAATCGATGAGCATTACCGACGAGAAAAATCACAAGCATACCCGACAGCCAGTATCATAGTGTAACCCGACAAATAGACAAGCCCAGAGGATAGACAACCCCGATGGACAAACAACCCCGACGGAGAAGCCTGAGGAGAACTGGAGTGTTGACCGAAGCCAACAAGATATAAAACACAAAAGTTAACTGAAGTTCAGAAATGAAAAAATGTCTAGCTGGCAGAGCTAAATATAGAATTAACTGGTAGTTATCATTATTTTCATGACAAGATAAAGCCAAAGATAAGTGAAGGATTTAAAGTTATTTTGTCCAGTTGGCAAGAAGATCTCTGCGAGATAAAACAAGAGTTTTGCTTTAAATCTGATTGGCGAGAATTGTGGATCACACCAAGATCAAGAAAATCAATAACCTAGGAATGGTGATATCATGTCTATTAAAGAGACAACTTAATTCATTACGAATTAAGGGGAGTGAATGAAAAAGAGGATGCTAAAGAGAAACTAATGAAGAACAAATTCATACAGTCCTGATCAATCAAGTTGAGGAAAGAGCTAAAGATTTCTACGGACACCGAGCAACAAAGCACAACATCACCAAGAAGAACTAAAGTGGATCAAAGGTATTGAAAAGATATATTGATCAGATTGATTTTATGAGCTTATAATAGATCTAAAAATCTGCAAGTATAAGTTGCATATGTGAACATATCATACTATTTTCATTTAACCATTGATTCAAAAAGTCTCTTAACCGAGTAGGATTTAAAGATCCTTTCTATATTGACATACATCCCAAGGAGTATCAAAAAGTTTGATCATGAAGATAGCATGAGATGCCAGATACCTATTGACAGGCCAAGAGAGTGTTTGATCAAGGAAGGTAGCATAGATATGCCCGATATCAAGTGACAAACTAAACGTTAAATCCTCTAACAAGGTCACACCTAACATTGTGTTTGTAACCTTTAATAGGGTTGGCTCTTCACTGAGCTCACTTCTGAAGAGTGAAAATTTTGGGTTACCGGTCCTAAGTGGTTTTTAACTTAACAGGGTTTCCACATTAAAAATCCATGTGTCAATGTGTTTATGAGTCATTACTTTAGTGTTTTGCATTACACATAGCTAATATGGATTGATCGGTATACTCTAAGTAATTTACTATTTTTTGATAAATTGAGAGACTGTTATTTGGTAAACATACAAAATAAGGTTTAACAAAGCATTTCGAGCAGTAGTAATTTGATAAGTATATTTAGAGGCATTGATCTTATAAGACTAAAGATAACTAGAGGCCTAATATTGTGGTACTAAGTTTTTGGGTTGATTAATTGGAATATTTTTTAGGCCACTGATTCAGAAAAGATTATATCATTATTCATGAAGTGAAGTTCCTGAGAATCAAAAGCAAGAGTTAATCAATACTCAAAGGGAGAGATATTTATTACATATGAAATATCCATCTAAGGGAGAGAAGAAACAAAGGGAGAGAGTTCATACAAAGAGAGAGATTGTTGTCAAAGGAAAAAGAGATTATCAAGAAGAGGAACAGTCAAGGCAGACCACATATCAAAACAGAAAAGGAAGTTGCTACATCTATCCAGTGAAGGGATTGAAGACTGAAGAAGACCACTCTACAAGAAAAAAATTTAAGCTTTTTGAGCTTACCGAGAGCCAGACATTTGTAATAGTTACAATAGGAAAGATTGATGAAACTATTATATTTCATATTATATTAGTGATAGTATAGTATGATAATGTAGTGTGTTTCTATCAATGCCAAAGGGAGAGATTGATGACATGTAACTGATTGAATGTTTGAAGATGTTAAGTTGATCACCAAAATGCAGAAAGATAATGCAAGACATTAAATCAGTTAATAGATTGTATCGTCATTTATGTCAACTTGATATAATCTAATCGGTTATAATCAAAGTGTCAAAGACTTCAAAGAATCAGAGAGATAAAGATTATGCTTTCAGTAATGCATAAAAGACAAGCATTCACTATGTGACTTCAAACACCGACAGCTAGTGGAACACAACGTACAGAGATCACCGAAAGTTAAGTCATAGTGATGCCTGAGCAAGAAAATTGATGAGCATTACTGATGAGTGAAATCACAAGCATACCTGATGGCCAGAATCATAGTGTAACCTGACGGACAGACAAGCCCGAAGGACAGACAACCCTAATGGACAGACAACCCTAATGGACAGACAACCCTAATGGACAGACAACCCCAACGGAGAAGCCCAAGGAAAACTAGAGTGTTGACCAAAGCCAACAAGATTTAAAACACCAAAGTTAACTGAAGTTCATAAATGAAAAAATATCTAGCTGGTAGAGATAAATATAGAATTAACTGGTAGTTATCATTATTTTCATGACAAGATAAAGCCAGAGATAAGTGAAGGATTTTAATTTGTTTTGTCCAGTTGGCAAGAAGATCTCTGCGAGATGAAATAAGAGTTTTGCTTTAAATCTGATTGGCAAGAATTGTGGATGACACCAAGATTAAGAAAATCAAGAACCTAGGAACGATGATATCATGTCTATTAAAGAGACAACTTAATTCATTATGAATTAAGGGGAGTGAATGAAAAAGAGGATGCTGAAGAGAAACTGATGAAGAACAAATTCATACAGTCCTGATCAATCAAGCTGAGGAAAGAGCTAAAGATTTCTGTGGACACCGAGAAACAGACCACAACATCACCAAGCAGAACTAAAGTGGAGCAAAGGTATTGAAAATATATATTGATCAGATTGATTTTATGAGCTTACAACAGATCTAAAAATCTGCAAGTATAAGTTGCATATGTGAACAAATCATACTGTTTTCATTTAACCATTGATTCAGAAAGTCTCTTAACCGAGCAGGATTTAAAGATCCTTTCTATATTGAGATACATCCCAAAGAGTATCAAAAATTTTGATCATGAAGATAGCATGAGATGCTAGATACCTATTGACAGGCCAGGAGAGTGTTTGATCAAGGAAGGTAGCATAGAGATGCCCGATATCAAGTGACAAACTAATCTTTTAAATCCTCTAACAAGGTCACACATAACAGTGTGTTTGTAACCTTTAACAAGTTTGGCTCTTCACTGAGCTCACTTCAAAAGAGTGAAAATTTTGGGTTACCAGTCCCAAGTGGTTTTTCCCTTAACAGGGTTTCCACGTTAAAAATCCATGTGTCAATGTGTTTATGAGTCATTACTTTAGTTTTTTGCATTACACATAGCTAATCTGGATTGATCGGTATACTCTAAGTAATTTACTACTTTTTGGTAAATTGAATGACTGTTATTCGGTAAACATATAGAATAAGGTTTAACAAAGCATTCCGAGTAGTAGTAATTTGATAAGTATATATGGAGGCATTCATCTTATAGGACTAAAGATAACTAGAGGCTTAATATTGTGGTACTAAGTTTTTGGGTTGATTAATTGGAATATTTTTTAGGCCACTGAATCATCCCCCCCCCCCTCCGTCCTTAGTTATTACTAACACTAATATCTTAATTCCCAAAAAATTAGGGCCTATTTTCTTGAGAATATTTGGCTTAGCCATATAGTCTAATATTTTTTGGCAAAAAATTTTAGGAGAGTAATGTGTTTTCCTTAACATTATTGGATCTAGTCTTGATATTTGGATTTGACCATTCTATGTCAACCAAAATGCCAAAAATACCTTGAGAACCTTATACAAGACATCACCTTTAATTTATTTTGATTATCCACAATCTAGAAAATTCATTCTAAGAGAAAATATTATTCTTCAAGATTAGATTTGAGTGCAAGGAGCATCAATCTACAGTTCAAGCTATCTTCAAGTTTATTTTCAAGATAGATGTTGTTATGATTATCATGCTATTGCATCAACACTTGGAGGAACGATCTAAAGAGAAACATATCATCAATCAAAAGTATAATAATTTCATTTTAGATATTCAATTCAAGCATTTCATTTCAGATTTTGCATTTACCCTGCAAGGATAAGCTCTCTCTCTAATCATCATTGTTCTAGTGGAGATTAAATTCTACTCAAGGTTTGAATAGGCAAGATACTATATAATCCACCACCATTTTCTCTCATTTTTTACATTTTGTAGGCATGAGGACAAGTTACAAGCTCAACTTGAAGGTATAAAAGCATATTACAAACAAAAATAGAGGCACCCAAATTAAATTCAGTAGAAAATACCTAGATTATGTCAATCAGCGCTAGTGTCCTCTAGGACTATGGTGTCTAGGACTAGTGTCGTATAATACTATGATGCTTAGTGTCAATGTTCTCCCAATTTGACTTAAAATTTGACCAAAAGAGAATTTGGGGGCTCATGAGACTATTTTGACCCTTCTTTTTGTACTTGGAAACTTGTCAAGACTATGGTGCCTAGCTCCATTGTCCAACCATTTTGAGCCTCAATTTCAATACAAGTCCCTCTTTACATCTAAATTCCAGTTCTATATATTTCTATGTTAGAATGAATTTAGAATAACTGAGAGGGGAGGGGTGAATCAGTTATCCTCATGTCTAGATGTACCAAATAAAACTTTCTATATTTCAGATCTACTCGGCAGCAATAGCATATATCAACAACTTAATCATGAAATTTATTGTTTAATGTAATTAGCTTGTAGAAACATAACAGTAAAACAAACCATAAGCATTCACACAAGTTGACACAAGTATTTAACGTGGAAACCCAATATGGGAAAAACCACCAGTAACATGCTACCAAGTTTCACTCTTCTGAAGTGAGCTCTGTGAGGAGCCAGCCCTGTTAAAGGTTACAATAACACACTGTTAGGTGTGACCTGGTTAAAGGATTTAATCACCCTGTTAGGAGTGGCCTTGTTAGAGGACTTAGAACATTCCACCTGAATGTCACCTTCCTCAGAGGATTTATACAAATGACTGTTAGGTCAACCTTGTTAAAGGATTTTAACTGATACAATGGTTAGAAAGTAATCAACAGTTGTGATCTCATACATACAACTTACTTTGCAAATTTAGATCCAATTACAACTCTTATGCTAACTTACTGAGTGGCCTGCATTTTCATTTCAATCTTCTGATCTGCTTGGAAATCCGTCAAGCAATCACACATGCAACTTTCTACTTCTATGTTCAGCCTTCTCTGCTAGGTCATGCCAATCAGTAAATCAACTATGCAATCCTCTTACATACACACATGTACATCAATCTTTACATCCACACTTCAATGAATAACCCCTTGAGGTTATCATATACCTCTTTGTCTAGGTCAGATAAATCTTTGCCGCTTAATCAAGATCGTAGATCTTAGGTTAGGTCAGATCCAATGGATCATTCCA
>MU224257.1:272482-291591 GCA_018584345.1 Thuja plicata | reverse complement strand
TGGGAAAAACCACCAGTAACATGCTACCAAGTTTCACTCTTCTGAAGTGAGCTTTGTGAGGAGCCAACCCTGTTAAAGGTTACAATAACACACTGTTAGGTGTGACCTGGTTAAAGGATTTAATCACTCTGTTAGGAGTGGCCTTGTTAGACGACTTAGAAAATTCCACATGAATGTCACCTTTCTTAGAGGATTTATATAAATGACTGTTAGGTCAACCTTGTTAAAGGATTTTAACTGATACAATGGTTAGAAAGTAATCAGCAGTTGTGATCTGATACATACAACTTACTTTGTAAATTCAGATCCAATTACAGCTCTGATGCTAACTTACTGAGTGGCTTGCATTGTCATTTCAATCTTTTGATCTGCTTGGAAATCCGTCAAGCAATCACACATGCAACTTTCTTCTTCTGTGTTCCACCTTCTCTGCTAGGTCATGCCAATCAGTAAATCAACTATGCAATCCTCTTGCATACACACATGTACATCAATCCGTACATCCACACTTCAATGAATAACCCCTCGAGGTTATCATATACCTCTCTGTCTAGGTCAAATAAATCTTTGCCGCTTAATCAAGATCGTAGATCTTAGGTTAGGTCATATCCAACGGATCATTCCGTCATTACATTACATTTACTTCTCCAAAGTAGTCTCTAATTAAATATTGAATCCATGCATTAATTACGGTTATCCATACATTAAATAGCGTGGATCAATTTTTAATTAACTTTACATATCCCAATAAAATTAACTAAGTCGGCCAGAGATCTCAAATCTCATCATTAATCCAAATACTGTAAGTCAGCCAACATCACTATTTCCACTCGGCAATTTCACTGGTGGTCGGCACTGAACAAACTTGCTCGGCACAAGCAACTTTGCTCGGCATCAAACCAAACTTGCTCGGCACAAGCCAGACTTGCTCGACACAAAACAGCCAGAAAAACTGTCTTTGAAAGATAAACAACTAATTACTTTTCCAGAGTGCCAACTGATCAAGTACCCTTTTATTTTCCTTAACTCAACCATTCACTTGGTCTTCTCGTTAAATCTTATTTATCAATCAATAGATATGGTACTCAAACAAATAACAATAGTCTTACCAGTTAAGGTTTGACATCAATGACAAAATAACAATTTCTTGCATTGTCACTTTCCAACATTCTATACATTTCTATTTCTATATATGTATCTGTCTATTTTTGTGGATAATTAGAAATTTTGAATAATTTAACCTATATTTCTTGCAATTTCAATCTCTAATCACATCCAATCAATGAAATAAAAATAGAAAAAGAATCCATCAAGTTCCCAACTCTCCCATGTAAGGAAATTAAGGTAGAAAAATAACTTCCTAGATTAACCTTGAGAGGAGGGTCATGTAAAACTTTCTCAGATATTCCAAAAGTCACCTAATGCAATATTTATAAATGAACAATAGATTTCAATATACTTGCAGAGAAAGCTTCTTGTAATAGTATCACCAGCTAGAGATTTTGAGGTAACTGAATAGCTATAAGAATCCTACACACACCCTCCATCTCACACACCTAATATATAGGAGATATAATACATAAAACTAGAAAACAATATTAGAAAACCATTGGCTAAAAATTACTTATAAAGTGGCTCCCATCTTATCTCCAATCAAAGATTCTATATGGTGTGTCAAAACACGTGCACCAACACATGTAACACTCTTTTACAACTCATTTATGTGTTGAACACATTTTTACATTTCCTATTTTACGAGACCCAACTTTTGGAGGCCATAACTTTTGAACCGGGTGTTTGATTAACAAACTATTTGAAGGGTTGAAAAGCTCGTGATGTGATCTATCCTTCTATGACATTTTATGCCAATTACAAACATTTTTAGGCCCTTTTAAAGCCTCTAAAGCCTTCAAAATTGAATTCATAAAATTTCTTCAACAACTTCAAAAATGGAAACTTTAATATCTTCAAAACTGGACACGATTTTGCAATGAAAATTTATCAGCATGCTTATCTAGCACATTCAAAGCTTACGATAAATTTTATAGAAAATTCATGCTCAAAAGAAAACATACTCTAAATATTAATTCTATGTATATGCAATTTTGAGATGTATTTTCCTAACAATCTTCCACTTTTTGAACACCTTGCAAGAGAAAAGGGAGTATCTACACCATAGTTCAATTTCTAGGGGCCATGAGGCCGATAAATTTTGAACACCATCTAAACTTTTTTGTGCTCACAGACTTAGTTTAAAAATATTCAATACTCATCAAAGTCTCTACCTTAACCAGCAACCCTTCCATCCTTAACTATATCTCTAAAAAAATGATACTAAACATCAATGTGCTTGGTCTTGGCATGAAATTTCAGCTTCTTCACAAGGTAGATTGTACTCTAACTGTCACAATTTGAACTACCATTGCTCCTTGCTTTATTCCAATATTTTAACATAATATCTTAAGCCAAATGGATTCTTTACAAGTGTGAGTAGGTACCATATAATCAACTTCAATAGTGGACAAATCAACCAAAACCTATCGCTTATTCATCCAACTGATTGCACCACCAAATTTAATGTAAACACATAAGAACTAGTCGATCTTTTTCTATCAATATCAACTGTCCACTTTGCATCCACAATATCATGAATATGATAGAAAATTTCATATCCTATCATATTACCATGATAAAACAAAGAATACTCTGAGGCACCCTTCAAATATCTGAAGACTCTTTTAACTGCATCTCAATGAACTCTACTAGGATTAGACATATAGTTGTAGGAGATAGGAAACAAGCAACTAAGAGGGGGGGTGGGAAGTGAAATAAGTTCCTCCTAAAACACTTAAATCTTCAAACCCTTAAACCATTAAACGTGTAACGATTCAACACACTAATTTTTATTGTATTGATTTGACAAATGTAAAGCATGTGAACATAAATCAGAAACCTATCAATAGCACATAACACAAAGATTTTTATCAAGGAAACCCAAAATAGGGTAAAAACCATGGTGGGGATGATACCCACAAAAAGACTAGTGCCTTGTTAGAAAAATAATTTAAAAAATATAAAAAACAGAGTCAGTTGAACCCGAGCAATAGAGCAGGTGTCAAAACCTGAGCAGATGGTAAAGGGGAGTTTTGACCTATCAGATTCAGATCTCAATGATAAGTGTTTTTGTCACTAATGCCAAAGGGGGAGATTATAGACCTTATGGCAAGACATCACTACTACATAGAGAGGGCTTTTAAGACAATTTTTGACTAAACTATCTTAACCTGAGACAAAATAAAACTTGTATATTGTCTTAAATGTTGTCTTAAACAATTGTCTTATAAAGACAATAAAAAACACCAGAATTATTGTCTCTTGAGAGACAATTTTTTGTCTCTATAAAGACTATAGCTAATGTTACTCTAAAATAAAAAATGATATTCAAAAATATGTTAAATATAAATTACAATATTATTGATTAATTATTAGGGTGCGATGGAACCGAACCATCATCCTCCTGCTTGTAAAGCAGGTGCTCTTCCATTGAGCTAGCACCCTATAAAATAGATGATCTTGCATTGCAATAAATGACATTTTTATACAAGAAAATTACTGATAAGCTATAAGTTATGTTTGGCATATCTTATCCATATTTATGATTGATTTATGCATTTGATTTTTTAACTTTTATTCACAAATACACAGCCACAAATATACAATACAGATATAGAAGTAATGGGAATAGAGAAGATATAACCACCATTAATTTGGTTGTCAGCGATGCAAAGCAGCCATTTTTAAATCATTATTAGTAGCTTTAAACACATATTAAAAGTCATTACTCCTAGAAACACAAGAACGAAATGATTGAGGTCTCAATTTCAAAATCTGTAACTTCTTGTTTATAATTCAGTTTTCATTTCTAGAAAAAATAAGTATAAAAGAAAACGTACATATAGGAACATTATACTAATAGACATTTAAACTCACAATTGAAGAAAATGATCTTTGATTTGCAAATTTATGTTTGTCAAAAAAATTGGCTACAACATTGATTTTAAGTTGATACTCAAATTATAAGATCTTGATGTTAGAACATAAAAATATCTTTTAAAATACTAAATTAGTGCATCTGATTAAACTTCCGTTAAACACAAAATAATCATTTGAAAACACAATTTGCACTCCAAATTATGTGACAACACAAAAAGGATGGAAGCTTTCACCTTCCAAAAAGGATACAGATACGTCCCCTCCACCAACACGCAATTTTTTTTTCCTTCAAGTCAATTTTGCACTGAAAAGACGTAAATAAATGGTCACAATCTACAAATGAAAAGGAAACATTAACACAAAAAAGCTAAAAGTGGCTAAAAAATAGAAACTCAAATACCTAATTTTTTTAAAAGCATTTAAGTCCAAAAATAAACTCCAAATCCTGAGAATTTAGCACCGTAGGGGTAGAATATATTCCTTATCTAGTCAGGACTAAAATATAAATTATAATTGTTAAATGAAAAATTTCAAATGTTACTAAATTTAGACTTATTCATATTAAAATTGAAGCTAAAATAAACATAATTGTCATGATGAAAACCATCCATGTGATTGCACAGTATAAACCATTATGAATCAATAGTAAGTGAGATAGTAAAGCATCATCTTGTGACAGAAGTATCTATAGTAAATAATTTCTTCACTAGTGAGATATGTTCAAAAAAGAAAAAAAAAATACTTGTACATATTGCATCAAATATCAAACGTTGTATGTTGAATTACATTTCTTTATTCTTGTGAGTGTCAATTTAAAAAGAATAATAATGCTCATGAACAAAATTGAAACTATATCATTTAAACAAATAAAGTGTCATGTGTGATAAGTTTAAGATGCATTATGTTTGCCTCTCAAATTTCTGGAATAGTGGGGGATCATATAACATTCTTCAATAGTGGAAAATGAATTCAAGGAATTCATTTCCAATTGAAGTTGCCTAGGTGACTTCCCTCAAATATCTGGAATAGTGGGGGATCATATAACATTCTTCATTAATGGAAAATGAATTCAAGGAATTCATTTCCAATTGAAGTTGCCTAAGTGACTTCCCTCAAATATCAGGAATATGGGGCACTAGTAGGATATGTTCCATGACATTCTTGAATGATAGGAAGGGTTGAGCGACATTTTCTCCTAGCTCAATGTGTCCATATTAATATCTATTGGATTCTTTCCATTATCCTTCATTGGTGCAACTTGAATCATCAATAATCAAGCTTCAAATATAATGATATTGGTGTAACAATGAGTGACCATTTGTCACAATAGTGGTTTCGCAACTTCCCTCCTAAGGAATTAAAAAAAATATTTTTGATAAATTAGCTAAGACTAATCCTTATGTTGCTGGATGAGGAGTTTCAGGATTCAAAGGGGCAACCGGTCCTAAACGGTGCACATCTAGAAAATATACCAATAATCTATTTGAAGGCTGATTTTGCTCAAGGTTCTTCAAATTGTGATTGAGGATTGGAAAAACATGCTTGAAGAGGTGATTCCCAAACTATTACCAATGCCATGAAAGAAGATTGAAGCTTCGAAGAAGTTTGAGGTCGATGTTGAAGAGACTAAGTTGATTTCATCCAAATTTTAATCTCTTTTATTTTCACATACATAAGAACCAATAAAAGTGGAAGATTTGGCAGCAAACTAAAAGGTAGATATCCAGTCTTTCAGACACCATTTGTAAGACTTAAAATAATACAATATTTACAGAATGAATAGAACAAATCCCATGTAACATGAGTGAAATTAAATTCTTAGTTTCTTACCTAAAGATGAGTGTATAAGTGAAGCTCAAAACAGTGGGAGAGAGTACTTATGCAGTTGCATCCAGAAAATCAATCCTACAATGCAATATTACTTTCCATGGAAATACAACACAGAGAATCACTATGGATTTAACATAGACAAGAGAAATGTATTATTGATAGAATGATTATTTTTCATTTTAGATTTATATTTATTTAGACATACAATTGACACCGAGATTTTATTAAAGTAATTCATCTCCTTTGCATTAAAACCATATTGACAAAATATGTTAGAAGAATAAACAAAACTGAAAAGAAATGATAAGACAAATATATATGATAATGGGTGATAGAAAAGAAAGAAACAAAACTTAAAATAGTAAAATTTTTATTAAGAATAATTCCTGACCTCGTGCTCTGCAGTTTGACGGTAGAGAAGAGGGTGAACTTGAGCTATAAAATCTCTTCTCAGCTCTGCACTTTTCTTCCTCTTTGCCACTGCCGTTTGCTCTCTCGGGGATTTTGAGCAACTGCATCTGCACCAGATGGATACTTTTCTGTTTGCTTCTGAGTCTGTGAACGAGGGACAACCAGATAAGCTTTGCGATCAAATTTCTGATGCAGTCTTGGGTGCGTGCCTGCAGCAGGATCCTGAAAGCAAGGTAGCAAGCGAGACCTGCACCAAGACTAACATGGTTATGGTGTTCGGTGAAATCACCACCAAGGCCGATGTAGATTATGAGCAGATTGTACGCAAGACCTGCAGAGAAATTGGCTTCATCTCCGATGATGTGGGTCTGGATGCTGACAACTGCAAGGTGCTGGTAAACATTGAACAGCAGAGCCCTGACATCGCCCAGGGTGTCCATGGACATCTTACCAAGAGGCCCGAGGAGATTGGAGCTGGTGACCAGGGTCACATGTTTGGCTATGCTACTGATGAGACCCCTAAGCTCATGCCTCTCACTCATGTCTTAGCTACTAAGCTTGGTGCCAAGCTTACTGAGGTCAGAAAGAATGGTACTTGCCCCTGGTTGAGGCCTGATGGCAAAACCCAGGTCACAATTAAGTACAGAAATGAAGGAGGCGCCATGGTTCCCGAACGTGTGCACACTGTTCTCATCTCCACTCAGCATGACGAGACAGTTACCAATGATCAAATTGCCGCTGATCTCAAGGAGCATGTCATTAAGCCTGTTATACCGGAGAAATACCTTGATGAAAACACCATCTTCCACTTGAACCCATCAGGGAGGTTTGTAATTGGAGGACCCCATGGAGATGCAGGCCTTACTGGCAGGAAGATTATCATTGACACATATGGAGGCTGGGGAGCTCATGGAGGAGGTGCATTCTCTGGAAAGGATCCAACCAAGGTGGATCGCAGTGGAGCTTATATAGTTAGACAGGCTGCCAAGAGTGTTGTAGCGGCTGGGCTTGCGAGGCGATGCCTTGTGCAGGTTTCTTATGCCATTGGTGTGCCAGAGCCTCTCTCTGTTTTTGTGGACACCTATACCACGGGCAGGATCCCTGACAAAGAAATCCTGAACATCATTGAGGAGACCTTTGATTTCAGACCTGGCATGATTGCAATCAACCTTGATTTGAAGAGGGGTGGATATCACAGGTTCCAAAAGACCGCTGCCTATGGCCACTTTGGGAGAGATGATCCTGACTTCACCTGGGAAATTGTCAAGCCCCTCAAGGTAGACAAAGTTGAAGCTTGATGCGGCCTCCCTTGGCAATAAGTGTGTTCTAGTTATATGCTATTTGATTGTGTTGCATTGTAATATTAGCTTTGACTAATAACTGTGAGATTGTAGTGCTGATATTGTATTCCGCGCCTTTATTGTCCTCTGAAAGTACTGTTTTAGCATTTTTACTCTTCATTCAGCAGCAACGGAGGCCCTAAATTTAATGGCTGTTTGACTGGAAAAAAACAATAATAAAAAATTTGCTGACCTTGAGTGTGTTTTAGCTTACAAGTGCTGCTCTAGTCCAATGGTTTTAGACTCATTTCTTTGACCTTCCCCTGGGCTGATTTCTCACTCTATCAATCACATTTCTTAGCACAACATTCTGCAAACATATAACAAGTAATTGAACCAATTTAAGAGTGAAATACAATGAATAAATACATCAGAAAATATAATTTGACTGCAAGCCATTCTAATACCCCAGCTAGTAGTATTGTAATTGACAACTCATCTAATGTTGAAGTGCTGCAACTATAAGGGATAAACTTATAAATCTGTTTTCTGATTGTTGCAATCTTTACTTCTACTCTGTCACTCAAAAAATGTACTAACTCTCATTGTTTGTTACTAGAAGGGACTGCGTTGGTCTTTGAATGTTGCTGCTACAGAAAAAATATGCACTTTCTTCACATACAATGCATTACAAGAAAATGTTGCCCCTAGTTCCAAAAGCTATGTTCCTACAACAAACATGAGAATCCTTTCTTTATAAGATAAATATGCTTGTTTTCATGTAAATGACCTATGCCATGGCAATTACAGGGTTGACTACAATATAAACATAAAGCATACAATGATGTTAATAATAATGTATACTACTTTTCATAGAACTTGTACATGAGAAAAATACTCTTTAGCATAAAACCAACTTTGGTACTAAATACAAGTAAAAAATAACCACTGACTTAAAAATCCTTACCTTCTGAAAGACACAGGGCCAGGAAATTTTTTTGCTCCATCTAAAAAAATTCATATCAATAAGTGAAAGGAGGATCAATGTGCTTGGATGGATAGATACATCCATTTCCAGATTTGATGTCTCATATTTTGGGCGCTATATCTCTTAAGATTCAATGTCTTCCATTGATTTGTGTCTATGCAGTAAGTGCAATGGAGAAGTTTTTCCAGATGGAATTGCTCCCCACTACAAAATCTCACTCTTCTTGAAAATCTAGAATCTAAATTAGTGTAAATTTTCCTAATTTTCATGGTCCTATTTTTCATATTTTAAAGTCTTCATTTATTTTTACTTCAAAGATAAGTCTTTTTCACATGAGAATCCATATGAATAAATGTCACCCCACGTTTTCAACTATAATTTACCTTTTAAAATTACCCAAATTTGATTTTATTATCTAGTCATATGGACATACTTGTTGGGGTCCCATGTGCATAAACTTGAAGAATGACAATGCTACATATAAGATGCATAGTCTATTCATATTGAATGACCATAGATAAATTTCCAGCTCTTTGAGACATCACAATTACTCAATTTTCAAACAAATTAACACACCTACACATCTAGTTCCAAGCTGTCAAGATAACGTTTTGAGGCATACCTGTGCTGGTTTGCAGAGAGCCATGGAAACACCAGGAGCACCATGACACCATTGCACAAACTTGTCTCCCAATTTTCCTTCACTAGATGGGTAATTACCAGATGGAATACAACAGTTTCTAATCATGTAGCACATGTTCCCTTGACATTTGATGCATCTTCCCTACTAAATGGAAAGTGATAAAGAACGTGCATTATTTCTGCAAGTCAATGAGCAACTTCCCAATACCTTGTTCTATGCCATTGGTACATCCATAGACAAAGGGTATGAGATGAAACTGCTCACCCACCAGCTATGACAATATCCACAATTGGCCCCTGAAACCAATTAATTTAATTTAAAGGTACGTTAGAGCATATGACAATAATCATGGCTCCCAAAACATAAAAGTAGTAACACACACTGATATAAATTTCTAATATTAAGGTTTAAGTGGCATATAAAATGAAGTGCTTCATAATTTGTACATGTTTCCTCTTATTAGCTCACATTAAAAACCGATGGAACAAAATACAGACCAATACACTCAAGGGAATTATTTTTGTACCAAGGTGCTTGTTAATAAATAGAGCAGACCACAGGAATCCTACGCACCCATAAGACAAATGATATGGCATCCCTAGACCTCCCTCCTCGGGACTCACTGCAAGTACCCTCTCTTGCACTACCTATTGAATTGGCAAATTCATTAGACAATTAATTACAATCTTCAGTAAACCCATAGGGCCATAAGTAGTATGTTCTTCAAAGCAGTTTGAAGAAAATAGGGTATTATAAGGAACAAAAATTTTAAAATATATCATCATCTGAAAAAATTTGAGGGGACAAGAATAGTAGTTAGAGTTCTCTAAATTTTATTAAACCTCCCAGAAAAGCTTGAAAAAGAAATCACTTCTTTGCTTTTCACCCTTGTATTTTGCAACTATTCTAAGAGCATATACAACAACCTTGTCACACAGAAAAGTCGTATTTCAACAACATAATAGTTCCGAATCAGTACCAAGAAAAGAGATATTAAAATAACAAGTATGATAAATCAAGACAAATAATAAAGTATTTCCTTGACTAGAAAAATCCCAGTTAAGTTGTCATCATTACTCACTGTTTTAAATTCCTTGCTGGTGTAACACAAGCATCAATTAATTCACAGTTTAATGCTAGATCCTCCATATTACCGGTCACCTGGTATGATTTTAAACAAAGAAAAGTAGTTCTGGTTAATCCAGTATACATGGTTGGATCACTGCGGCGGAAGTCCTGTTGTGTCCATGTTACTTGCACCACCTAAAGAGGGAAACAAAAATGTAGTCTTATGAGTTACTATACTTATTGAAGTCGACATTTGGAAGTCCTCCTATATCCATGTTGCTTATATCCATGTTGCTTGCACCACCTAAAGAGGAAAACAAAAAATGCACTCTTATAAGTTACCATCCTAATTGAAGTGGACATCATTAGCTTCATAAGCACAATTATCATTTAAACAATCTAGGAAAGAGATTAAAAAAAAGTCTATCACAAGGAAATTAATATCAATGTTTTGAATCATACTCTATGATCCATTATGAGAATGAGATTTATTTGGGGAAGAGAATGTTGACAATAGAAAATATTATCTGAAATGTTGATGTTTATTATGTTAATAGTTACATAAACAAGTCCATAACTTTATGAATACTGGTATTATTATAGCTAGTAATAGTAGCAATTAGTTTTACTATAGCTCCAATCAATGTATTATCATAGCTAGTAATAGAAGCAATGATTTTTCACTTGTTGCATGTGGATTTAAGAATGAATATCTCAAAAATTGCAACCTATTTTTAGGCTTAAAATTACTTACCGGTATATTGATACTTAGAACCCCATACCTAGGGGCATAGAAGGTTTTCATTTTTAATGGTCTTTTTCTTATTGGATGTGGATATATGGATGTTTGGAGAGGGATTATTATGCATGTTCTAATAATAATATCATATCTCTATTGTTATTTGTATGCACTAGTTTTTCTAGTTTATTGCAACCTTGTAATCCAATATAAGGCATCAATAGTGAAAGTGCTTGACCCTTCATGCATCTTAAAATGTACAATATCTTTAACCAAACAATGTAGGAGTAGGAAGTAGAGTTGTCTGTATCTCATGGTTCAACTCTACAATATACATACTTTTATAGCTACAATAAATATAAGTATAAATTAAAGAAGATTACCCACACACACCTAAATTACATTCAACCGTTGTAATAAGTATTAGAAAAAAACTAGAAAATGTAAGTGTCAATCATTGTGATAGCCTACCATTAAGATGCTCAACTGCCTCCTACGCCTCATCTACATATTTGTACCAACAAAATGCAAATCCTCAGGACTCACCAGTTGTGCAAACCAAAAACAAACCCAATTTAGTCAATTGATTAGATATATTGTGATTGCCGAGCAATGAATCCCAAAGCCCAAACATAAAGCATGACCAGAAAAAATATCCTAGCAGCCTACATGAAGTTTAGAACATTAGCTGAATGTTACCATATTTAAATTCTAATATAAGCATCATATAAATATAACTCTCGTCCCCAATGTCCAATAAAATAAACATATACAGAGCAACTGGGAGCAGTACAAACTCCTAATCCAATCACCAGAATTTCAGCCACTGTAATCATTAGATAAGCAAAGAAAAATTACATTAACTATAGATCTTTTAAAGTCGCATAATGTAAAAGTTGAACTGCAAAATAAACAAAGGGAACAACAATTCAATATTTTGTGAAGATTAAATTGTCTAATTTTCACACCTTGAAATATCAGATATCACAGTCTAGCAGAGTGAGCGATGCTTATTTGAATTGGGTACCTCTCTTTCCTTCAAATTGAAAAGTAGTAAGAAAGTATGCAGCCTTTTAACATTGCAAATTATAACATAAAAAATCCAAGAACAACATCAATCATTCCAACATACAACCCTGTGACTTTAAACTACTTTCTATTGCTAAAATTAAATTTACAGAAAAATATGGGATGGATAAGTTCTTCCAACAACTAGAGAACCCAAAGTATCCAAAGCCACTGCACATCTACTAATTTCATCTAGACAATTATGATTTCAATTTCTTCTTTTTGTACAAGAGTAATACTGTAGTAGGCGGAGCTTGTCAAAGAACTGAGTTCTGTGAGCACAAGATTTGTATCAGGTTGCCTGGCTTCTCCTACAACAAAGATGTCCCACCCATCCAGGTCTATAGCTTATCATCTCCAACACAGCAAATCCAAAGCTCTAAACATCATGTTTATAAAGGTTTGTCTATCCGACAATACTCTAGAGCCCAATAGCCTTTTGGCCCATTATTCTATCAATTAGAAGTGCATGCCATGAAAATCAACAAGCTTCAACCCATTATAACTAGCTTCCACTAGAACATTCTGAGACTTGATATCAACATGAATGATTTTATTCAGACGTAAGAAGCGTATTGTCATCTTGAACTTCTACTTTCAACCGTGAGAAAATCCCATACAATTTTCTCTTAACCAGTCACCCAGAGAACATCCATCTATATAAATGTAGCTAAGTAGGATATGTTTGCTTCTGTATACTGAGCTTAAAGTTTGCTTATGTGATCATTTTTCTACAGAAGTTCAATTTCATTTTATATGTGTACATATTTTGGTCTCAGAGATCCATGTTCTCTTTCTTCTAATTGCAATCCCATTGTTTGAATTGTATTACAAGTAGTTTCCATAACATGTACCATTTGCAGGCTGGACGGAAAAATGGAATGAACATGTGGTATTATTGAATGACAGATTTCTCCTTGAAATTTACAGCTGGTGAATAAATTAGAATAAGAGGAAGTTATTTTTTATGTTTTGGACCACGTTGGTCACTTTCTTGTACACTGAAGAATTTACATAACAACACAACTGAAAAAGTGCAAAAAAACTCTATTGCCAAATGCTTCTTTAGATTTCACAGCACTTTTTTACTTCAAGCATAATAAATTAGACTAGTTACAAGAGTTTTATTTAGAGAAGTAATTTCAAAAAACTATGATTGTTTGTCAATTACGATGATTATCATGATAGCTGAGATATAGATGAATTTCCAGAATTATCCATGGCAGCCAGCCCTGACTTTCTATGATAAAGAAACTGTGTAAATATCACCAGTCTATACGGAAAAACTAATAGAAAAAGAATTTTTTTATTTTCCTTTACAAGATTAAGATTTTACAGTGGGAGGCTCATGAACTTGAACATTTATACACACAAGGGAAATTCTGCACAAATTTTATTTTGTTTCTAATCTAGGTAGATAAATGTTGTACAGGTTTTTATGTCCAATCCCTCATTCCTTCAAGGCCTATATCCAATCATCAGTATTTGATTTTAATTCGTTAGAGTATTTTACTTTGAAGGGAAAAATGTATTTCTAACCTTACATCATTTGTGAACCCTTGATTACAGGATGCTTGTTTCCATTTCACTCCTTTTATACGTCCTGATGGTTACGCCCCACAGCCATTGAACCTGGACAACACAACACATCTTCTGGAGTATCTGTATCATTATATTACAGCAGCTTCACCTCAACATAGGAAATCTAATCCCCTTGGAAGGGGTGGTAGTTTTAAGTTGATCAAGATGGTATCTGCAACAAAATTAAGTAAAGCGGGGATAGAGTTTTCACCTGTGATTCAGGAGACGTTTGGGAGATATATTTTCAGAAAACAACCTCCACTTTCTTCTTACCTAAAATCACAATCAATGATTTTACAGAGGTTGTGTTGAGAAACTTAATGACTTTTGAACTTAATCTGAAGGCAGGGAAAAATCCTCTTACATGCTACACATATCTAATGGGTCGACTGATTTGTTTGGAGAGGGATGACACCTTGCTCAAGAGGTGTGGCATTCTTAATTGTCAAATGGGAAGAGATACAGAGGTGTTTCATATGTGGAAATATATGAGTAAATAAATCGGGGAAAATACATTTGAACCTGTAGAGAAAGCGATCCATGAAGCAAATGGAGAGTTCATTTAACTCAGTTTCTGGAAACTCACTGTTCAAAGTTGAGGTTAGCTGTAAAATTTATATGTGCAAGGATAATTACATGTTGAAGGAGAATTATGAAAAATTTATATCTAAAACCTTGAGCTAGAAAAAGGCAAAATTAAAAAAAAATTGAAACAGAGAACCATAAATTCAACCAATAAATCTAACGAACAATCTTTCCATAAGCTATTGAAGTCAAGTTAATGATGTTGTAGGAGGTTACATAAGTAATTTGATGATGATAAGAAGACTTTTAAATCTTCTTTAAATTAAATTAGTTTAAGGATCCAATAAAATTTATCAATTAAATATTGTAACCTACAACATGTTTCTATTTTTAAATCCAGTGGATAGTATATCAAATAATTAAGGAATAAAAGATTAAAAAGATAAGAAACAAAGCTCAAAATTATTCAAAGACAATAAAATTTGTCAAAAGTCAGATAAATTTGGCTGTTGTATAAGGGGAGGGGGAGGGGGAGGGGGAGGGGGAGGTGGAGGGTGTNGGGGGGGGGGGGGGGGGGGGGGGGGGGAGGTGGAGGTTGTTGGGGGAATCAAAGTATTTAGCAGTCACTTTAAGCTGGAATGTAGAAGAGTGTCCATCTCTTTATGGGAATAAGAAATGAGAAATCAACAAACAAGGTTCAAATATGACTGCCAACTATGTTTATTTTGAGTGAGAAGGGAGCACCATTCTTCTTTGAATTATTTTAACCTACAAACATTAATAAAATCTTAGACTTATTCAGAATTAGAAGCATGCATAACTGATATATGGGACCAGCAAAGAGTAGGGGTATTCAATTTTAAAAATAATACAAGAGATAATTGAATTTTAAATAAGAAGCAAAATCCTAAAGTTATAGACCTGTCTTGGCCAAAAGAGGGTGCCATGTGCAATGCCTCTTGTGACAGACAACCTGATGTAAAACATGAGCATGAGGTGTTTTCTTTAACTTCAAGAAGTAAAGACTATACATTTAATATTGGGATCTCATTCTGCAACATTTCTATCTGATGCAGAAAATAAATATTTTTTATGGACAATGATATAAACCTTCTAGTAAGGATTTGAAACTAAAGTGCATTAAGAACACTAGATGAAGTTAAATTATCAAAGTCTCTGAAAGAGTCCAAAATACATAACCTACAAATCAACTTCCTCTATTGAATTTCTGTATAAGGCCCCTTGCTAGTTATAATATATTCATTTATGTAATTTATAAAGTGAAACCTTATCTCCCCACATTTGAACTTATATAGCATGAGAATGCAAGTTTTTAGCTTTAAAGCTAAGGCCACCTACTTCTATTTTAATGTTTGGAACAGGGCATTAAGAAAAATAGATTTTGTCCTAATTAAAAATTTCATAGACACCATTATAAACTTCTATTCAAATCAAATTCTGAAATGAAAAAGCCTTTTCAAGGACTTTTCCTTGTGGCCATTTACAGGCATTGATTTTGTTAACAATCAAACCTTACTCTATTTAGATGAAAGAGGACCATGTTGTAATCTATCAAGCACAGATCCTCCTTTCTTCTTTGTTCAAGAAGTTCATGTTCTACGTCTAAGTATATCTCATAAATTATCATTTCTTACAAAAATGCTTGCAATAAGGGAAGCCCAACTTGAAGAGTAAGTTAAGTGAACCTAGTAAAATTAACAACTGTTTTTTTGACATTTGAATTTGGAAATCTAATGATTTTATTCCTTTTAAAATCAGGATTGATATGGGTATTTACTATTTTATATAGCCTACCAACATCTCTTTTGTTTTCATTGGAGGGATTGCAAGGAATAATAAGTTGCAGAAAAACATTGGAGCTATGTTCAAAGGATAAATACATGTTAATCTCAATGGCATCCACTATATGTGCTTTTATGCATATAGGAGACAGGAAATGTCTGCAATTCCTAAATTTGGTTATCACAATTTGTGGAGACTATGGTATGATATTATATATTTTCCAATCTGCAGCATTTCTATGACAATATCATATTGGCCACAAATAATTACATTGCTATCTCGTGTTATATTCTCTCACCTTTTTATTAGTTTTGTGGTTAATATTATTACCTTTTTTTAATCTTCTGATCTCCATGAACACCTTCTAGTCATTGATACTGTTGATCATTTGAGAATCGGTTTCCATTTCAAAAATGAAATCAAACGTGCATTGGATTATATCTACAGGTCTCTACTTTTAATCATATTCTCTCTTTATTTAAAAGAAAATTTGAGAAGAAAAATCTTGGACATGCAAGTTTTTGATTAAGGAAAACAGGTTTTGATGGGTTCCTAAAACCCTACAATGGGAAGAAAAGAGAACTAAAGCATATAAGCATTACAAAACATCCATCATAAAACAGGCAGTTCTAGCAAAACAGTCTAAACAACAGAAAGCCAGGAACGCATATCCAATAAAACCAGGAACAAAAACCAGGGGTTTCAGTCAGGCAATGTCTCTGAGAATCTCCGTCGCCCGTATCTCCAGCTCGGTCATTCTCCCAGCAACTTCTTTAAGTTTGGCCAGCTCCTTGTCAGCTTCCTGGTCTGCCATCTGCTTGGCTTCTTCTCCAGTTCCCTTCGTATTTTCTTCTTCTAGAAGTTGATCCCTGTCTCTGTGCATCTGCCTATCCTCTTTGTTTCCTTTTTGTTCTTGAAACTTGTCAATGATTACCTTAATGTTATCATTTGAGGCTTTTAGAATGTTGTAACTTTTCTCTGCAATTTTAACCATTGAAGCTTCAATGCCTTCAATCCTATGCTTCAGTTCCATCACTCTACTATCCAGCTCTCTGTCCTCCGCTATATTTTTTTTGTTTTTGATTATGCTTTCTTTCTCCATCCTGTCCATCCTTTTTTTTAGCTCAGATATTTCATAGTAGGTTCATTTTGTTGATCTATAGCTGTCAATGGCGCTATTTTTTGCATTATTCAACACATCCATTTGAGGATCTTCCCTCGCATTGTCGCTGAAAATCACCAGAGCAGGATCAATGAGCTCTTCCATCTAAATTCTACCCTCTTTGTTCTCCTTAACCAAGGTCCTTACTAATTCTCTCTTTATGCCCATTTTGGTGGAGACCGAGTCAAAATTTCTCTAGACAACCTTTTTGTTTTTGCCTATAATACTATAGGTGTAATGGTCTTCTCCATACTCTGCATAACCCTGGCTATTGTCATCCTCTTCTTTCTCCTTCCCCTGACTCTCCTCTTCTATAGCTCTCTCCTCTTGTGTTTCTTCCTGACTAGCCAGCTTCTCCTCCTGGGTTTCCACTTTTACTCTTTTTGATCTCGTGATCCTCTTCCCTGAGCTATCCTCCTCATTTTGAGTCGGCATCTTGATTGTGATCTTCCTCTTTTTTTCCTTCTTCCCCTTCTTCTTCATTTTTCTTTCTTCTCCCGAACTCTCATTCCCCATTTCCATGCCTTCCTCATTTTCATTGTACTCCCTATCCGAAGAAACCTCTATGTGTTGTTTTATTATCTCCTATTTAACTCTATTACTCCTTTTCTTCATCTGAAGAGGTTCTTCCTCCTCTGTCTCAGAGTGCATCTCTATGTTGTTCTTTGTTTCTGAGGGGATGTAATCCTCCTCTGAACCATCCTCAGAATTACCTTCCTCCATACCTTTGATTTCCTTTCCCAGAGTATGAGATTTGAAATACTCATAAATTAAAAGTAATAAGCCCTCATGGAAGGCTGGATTGCTTATGTGTTTCTCCTTATAGTCATTAATGTTATCATTAATAGACGAGTAAATGTAGAAAGGGATGGAAACCTTTTCCTCATACCTGAAGTGGTTGAGAAGGACGAAATGGTGAGTGCTGATGCGGTCAAATCTGGTATCTAGTGAGATGAATTTGATTATTGCCCTCAACACAAAACGCCACAGAGGTTTGATGGAGCTTGGGTGGTAAAATGTGCCCTTCTTTACCAAAGCGTGCTTTTCTGCTTCATTTTTACCGAACTCCATCAAAGCTTTGCTGGAAATTTTTATGTCCCTATATAATTTCTTCCCTATGATGGGAATGCTAGTCACTGTCGAAACGATTTCCTCAGTCACCATGAAAGTAACCCCATCGATTTTCACCTTCCCTTCTTTCCAGCTATTTACCATCATCTTTATAACAGAGGGCTTCCACCCATGAAGACGTTCAATGTAAGTGGTCACTTCACCCTTTTTCAAGATCTCCCAGACCTTTGATCTCCGGCGCCATTTTTTGGTTTCTCTCTCTGGCTCTCTCCTGTGCCTTTCTCCCACCATTTCTACAAATTCCCTATTTCCTTTGTTTCTGCTGAACTTCTCACTTAGAGCCCTCTGTTTCGTAATGAAATTGGTTTGGAGTTTCGAGAGACTTCTTTTTGCCTCGTAAATGCTATAATTGATTAAATGCCTCCAACTGTGCCAATGGGGCCTTAAACTGATTATCCCATCGCATCTCTCGTACTTGCACATCCTGCAGGGATTTTTTTTCCATATGTCATAACTCTTCATAATTATCTTTTAATAACTCTGAGTCTGCCCAAAACCCGATCACTTTCAATGATGTTGGCAATTTTCGGCGGTAAATAATTCCCGTCATTCCATTGTTTCACTTCATCATGCTTGATGCCCATGTTTGCCAGCCTGTCTGCCACCTGGTTGGCTTCCCGGTAGTCATGTACCATGTAGACCTGATCAAAAGACTTAAGGATTTGTCTACATTCCCTTATTATATTCTCGATTGTCCAGGAATGCCCAGTCTTTTCATTAAGGCAGTCTATAATGTTTTTTGAATCCCCTTCTACCCATAAGTGCTTGATCCCCATTTCCTTGGCGAGCTTTAGAGTGTGATGTGCCACACTAGCCTCTGCATAGTGGTTGGTTTGTGATCCCAGGGGTGCTGAAATTGCAGCAATGCCTTTGCCATGTGAGTTCCT
>MU224257.1:205802-215954 GCA_018584345.1 Thuja plicata | reverse complement strand
TCTCATGGTGTTGGATCTTGAAGCTTTCTCTCTCCTATCTTATGGTAATATCTTTTCATGTATTAACTCATCTTAGATTCTTTCCTGGTATTGCTTATTTTCATATTTCTTTTTCTATTTCCTAACAGTCTAAAATAATGTGGCTTGGTTCTGGGAGATCCCACTCGAATTCCATTTGGCAACCCTATCTCGATTGGTGCAAAAAGTGTCATTGTTGCTCAATTGAAAGTTGCTCAATGGTACATCTTTCAAACCGTTCATCATGGGACCGAACCGTCAACTCCATCAACTCCATTTGGTCGGGTAAATTCTAGGGGAGACCTTTCTTTTCTTGCGTAGCATCAAGAATGTTACGGTGCATGTCAGACCGAAGTGTTCCTAAGGTGCACTAAGCCAAATTGGGTAGCTATTTTTGGATATCCATATCTCGGACCTCGTGAGAGATATCAAAGATCTATGAAGTGCACAAGGAATGTCTTTAGAAGGCCTAACAAAACCTGGCTTTGATCTGGAAGATTCCACTTAGATTCTATTTGGCGACTCGATCTTGGTTGGTGCAAAAAGTGTCATTGTTGCTCAGTTGAAAGTTGCTCAATGGTGGATCTTTCAAACCATTCATTGTGGGACCAAACCGTCGGCTCCATTGGTTCTAGTTGGCTGGGTAAACACTAAGGGACACCTTTCTTCACTTGTGTAGCATCAAGAACATTCTGGCACATGTCAGACCGAAGTGTTCCTAAGGTGCACTAAGCCAAATTTGGCAGCGATTTTTGGAGATCCATATCTTCGACCTCGTGAGAGATATCAAAGATCTGTGAAGTGTACAAGGACCATATTGGGAAGGCCTACAAGCATGTGGCTCAGTTTTGGGAGATTCCACTTGGATTCCATTTGGAAACCCGATCTCGGTTGGTGCAAAAAGTGTCATTGTTGCTCAGTTGAAAGTTGCTCAATGGTGCATCTTTCAAACCATTCATCATGGGACCAAACCGTCAGCTCCATCGGCTCCAGTTGGTCAGGTAAATGATAGGGGATACCTTTTTTTCTTGTGTAGCATCAAGAACGTTCTAGCGCATGTCACACCGAAGTGTTCCCAAGGTGCACTAAGCCAAATTGGGCAGCAATTTTTGGAGATCCATATCTCGGACCTCGTAAGAGATATAAAAGATTTGTGCATTGTGAAGTGCACAAGGACTGTCTTGGGAAGGCCTAAAAGCATGTGGCTAGGATCTGGGAGATACCACTCAGATTCCATTTCCCAACCCGATCTCGGTTGGTGCAAAAAGTGTCATTATTGCTTAGTTGAAAGTTTCTCAATGGTGCATCTTTCAAACTGTTCATTGTGGAACCAAACCGTCAGCTCCATCGGCTCCAGTTGGCAAGGTAAATTCTAGAGGAGACCTTTCTTCACTTGCGTAGCATCAAAAACATTCTGGTGCATGTCGGACCCAAGTGTTCCCAAGGTGCACTAAGCCAAATTTGGCAGCAATTTTTTGAGATCCATATCTCGAACCTCATGAGAGATATCAAATATATGTGAAGTGCACAAGGACTGTCTTAGGAAGGCCTACAAGCTTTTGGCTTGGTTCTGGGAGATTCCACTCGGATTCCATTTGGCGACCCGATCTCAGTTGGTGCAAAAAGTGTCATTGTTGCTCAGTTGAAAGTTGCTCAATGGTGCATCTTTCAAACCGTTCGTCGTGGGACCAAACAATCAGCTCCATCGGCTCCAGTTGGCAGGGTAAACACTAGGGGAGACCTTTCTTTGCTCGTGTATCATCAAGAACATTCTGGCACATGTCAAACCGAAGTGTTCCTAAGGTGCACTAAGCCAAATTTGGCAGCGATTTTTGGAGATCCATATCTCAGATCTCGTGAGAGATATCAAAGATCCGTGAAGTGCACAAGGACCATCTTGGGAAGGCCTACAAGAACATGGCTCAGTTCTATGAGATTCCACTTAGATTCCATTTGGCGACCTGATCTCAGTTGGTGCAAAAAGTGTCATTGTTGCTCAGTTGAAATTTGCTTAATGGTGCATCTTTCAAAGTATTCATCATGGGACCAAACCATCAACTCCATCGGCTCTAGTTGGCTGGGTAAACACTAGGGAAGACCTTTCTTCACTCGTGTAGCATCAAGAATCCTCCAACACATGTCGGACTGAAGTGTTCCCAAGGTGCACTAACTCAAAATGAGATTTTAACCCAATAACTCGACTCAAGGTTTCTAAGGCCACAAGAGACCTAATTCAACCAAATTCACAAGGAATCAAGTGATTGTGGAATCAGATTGTATGGATTATGCACAAAGTGCTTGAAATTTTCTAGGAGACCTAGCTCACTATTTTAGGACATCAACGACCTTCCAAAACCCATGACTCCAAAAAATTATGAATCACCTGCAACATCTGATGAATTTCCTTGCATATTTAGTGTTAGACATCTATAATACACATGTGTGATTCATCCCCAAGTTACAATGATTACAAAATGCAGATGAATCTCAATCCATTCTTCTAAACCAAAGTAAAACTATGCTCTATCAAGGTACAATCAGAGACTTTCAATGCAAGCTCAATACAAATGAATTGAAAATGGATTTACAGAGGTTCTAAAACATACATTAATGTATGTTCAATGAATTAGACTCATTGAAACACTCAAAAATCAAGAAATTTGTAAACAAACTACCACTTTTATTACTCAAACTTGTATCGTTTGTATAATCTTTGTACCAGGTCTTACTGTGTCTCTTCCCTACCATTGGCCGATCAAATATGGTGCCTAGTAACCATATCAAAAAACTCCAATTGGTTTTGTTTGATTACATTTACATTTAACCATTAAAACTCATTTCCCTCCTAAACTAAGTAACCGTTAAGATTCAAATATTTGAATTCTTAACTTACAAATTATTCAAATCAGATTGTAGATGAAGTGTGGAGAGAATTTTTCTGACATCAGAGGGATATAGCAGAGATGGTGATCATCAATGTAGATTTGGATGACATATACATTATGGAGCCATGCAAATTCAAGATACATTGTAAGTGCAGGAACAAATTTTGTAAAGTCATATTTTTAAATGGTGTATTTTCAAATTTTGTCTCCTTTGAGATGGTTCAAAAATTGAACTTACCAAGGATACTACATGAGAGGCCATCTAGGGCACATGGGATTAATGTTGAAGACCAAGTTGAGGTGACAGAGAAAGCACAAGTACACTTTAGCATTGGACCATATGAGGAAAGTCTATGGTGTGACATCATCCCAATAGTGGATTGTCATTTGATCCTTGGGAGAGCATGGAAGATAAGGAAACGTACCCTCCATGATGGAGAAAATAACACTAACACATTCTTGGATAGAGTAAGGAGAGTTGAGTTGCAACCCTTGAAATAAAAAGAGATGTCATGGAAAGTGACAAGAAGTGTTGGTATTTTAGAGTGGAATGGACTCTTGAAGAGTAAAGGGTGGGCAAATGACAAATGGATAGAAGACAATATTGGTGAGAATGCTAATGAGAGCATTGAACAATCAGTAGAACACCATATAGAGTTTTTCCAAGCAGAGCAACAGATAGACATACATGACTCTATTGAAGAAAGAACCCAAAAAGATGGGAGAGAGTTTTTAG
Organism: Thuja plicata; assembly: GCA_018584345.1. Lineage (NCBI taxonomy): Eukaryota > Viridiplantae > Streptophyta > Pinopsida > Cupressales > Cupressaceae > Thuja > Thuja plicata. The sequence continues at coordinate 212,315 of MU224257.1, read as the reverse complement.
ATGTTTCCATTGAGAAGAAAGGAATTGCATAAGTTTCTAATGAAGTTTTGGAGTGCATGGATGAAGAAATCCAAGTTCGGACTGTCAAGTGTCCATTAAATATTAATTTTGAGAAGAGAGAGGATAGGGCTATGAAGGAAGCCATAGATGAAATGTTTACATGCCAAGGAGGATGGCATTGGGATGAGGAGTTACTGAAGGTCTCAGAGATGACAAGGACCTAGGAGAGTGAAGAGTCAGCTCTTGAAGACATAGTTGAAGGAAGAATCCACTAGTTGGCATAAGAAGATGAAGAAAAGGGTTGTGTGGCCTATCAAAGGGTTGATTGCAGAGAAGAGTCTACTAAGAGAGAACTCACTGAGAGAGTTCAAGAAGTTAGTGATAAGGAGAGTGTACAAGTTGCTGAGAAGTGCAAAGAAATCAGTGTTCCAAGTCTTGAAGACAAGACAAATTTGTGGGATGAATTGGATGCCATAGTTGATGAATGTCAAAAGAAGGGTGGTGTAGTGAAAGAATGCCTAGGATAGGGGCATGAAGATGAAATAGAAAATGGTCATGCAAAGACCTTAGAGGATGAAGTGTCTACAAGTACAGAGATCTCACAGGGAGTGTGTGAGAAGATAGAGGAAGTGTTGAAACCAATGATGGAGAGAAGAGTGGAATACCAAATAATTGTTTTGGTGAATAAGAAATATTTGATCATTTTTATCCCTAACACTTTTATGATAGGTTTGCAGAGATATTATGTTATTCATCATGAAGAGGCTTATGTTGCAGACATCTATGGGAACATAGATATGGTGGATGAAAGAGTTAGTGCTTGGAATGGGCACATAATGTTTGATTGCAGGTACATGAATCCAAGGAACAGAGGATACACTTATGTTGCAGATCCTCAACAAGCAGTGGATAGAGACTGGATAAAAATAAAGAAACTCCCAATCAAAGGGACTTGGATTGATTTGATCCTTGGGAGTATGGTGTAGGGCACCCTAATAGAGACATGCAAAGGGGTCACATGGATGGCTCATGAAGAATGCTCATGAAGAATGAATGATCTAAATGATCAATATATGAATGTAATTTGACTTGAAGTTAATTTTGTAATTGGATGTAATGGAATGTAATAATCCTAATGTATAAAGCCATGCAATGGTGTAATAGGGAATTGAGTGCATACGATGGCATAGTAGACCTAGGGGTTAGAAATAGGTCTCAGAATGAGTATAAGGATTTTAAAATTTTATTAGGGTCCTAAGAAGACAACACCCAAAGTTACAGGGTCTTAGGAGTCAAAATGAATTAGTTTTAAAATTCAAAAATTTGAAAATAACAGATAGTTGCCAAAAGGAGGGAAACTCAAAAATTATGTTTAGTTTGTATTGTTAGGGGATCTAACCGACAGGGATCAGTTATGGGAGTTATTTCAATTCTATGTAATCCTTAGAAGGCATGAGAGCATGGATATTATGACTGAGATTTCACTTTTTACAGACTGTACTTGACAAGAAGCAATAAAAGTTCAAGTTCTTGCAATTTTGAGTCTTATTTTGATGTAGTATTGCCTTATAATCTTTTGGTATGATTGAATAATTGTTTCAGAGGTGTTTTAAATCAAGTCTCAAACCATTTTTAATTATGTTTTTCCATTTTGGACTGACTGTCTTGTAGAAGCCTACTTTTGTGTTTTGATATCAATTATGGATTTGTAAGATCCATCCCCTTTTTGTACATATTTTTGCTTGGGGATGGATCAACACTTGTAATATATCTTCCTAACATGAATAATGTAGGATTGAAGATTGGTTGTAAGATAATATGGATATATGAGTGAGTTTGTCAGTATTGAAGGGTTGCATGCATGGTGCATGGTTATAGCAGCAGAGGATCTGGCCATTGGAGGGGGTGAGTTTGTGTTTGAATCCATGATAGGATGGTATAAGGATGGTGAATCATCCATTTATTCGAGGCTATGGTGTTGGAAGGTCGTACATTGACCAAGCCCTAGATTTTAGGGGTTGTTGAGAAGCAAATTAGGGCTTTTGCGCTTAGAGAGGTCTAATAATCAAATTAGTTGTAGAATCCATAGTTTGGGGTTATTTTATGACTATGTTGAATGACCCTGTTGAAAGTCTCAATGTCTGGGGTGAAGATGCATTAGTATTTGCTTTGGAAAAGGGGTCGAATTAGCCCTCTTAGTTCAGTGATAGTGGAAAATTTGAGTAGGATGGTCCAAAACACAAGGGGTTTTAAGAGTTGTTTGGAACTATTTTGAGAAAAGATTTAAAAACCCTTGTTGTTGTACTACTAGGATAGTGTATGACTGGACAGATTTGTGAAGGAGACAGAATGTATTGAAGGAAGAGTTTGTGGCTTGGTGTATGGGTGAAACAAGTGTGTTGGGGTACTTAGAGGAGTCTAGATCACCTATGAAAGAAAGGTCGATGGTTGTGGTTGCAGAAGCCTATTGAATGAAGGATGTATAACATGGAGTTTGGAGCATGATTGAATGATAGGAGTATGAAGAAGTGGATGGATTCAAGATGTAGATTCTAGTGGAGTCTAAGGAGATTGAAGTTGACCTCTAATAGGTCTATGGAGTGGGATGGGTCCTAAGGTGATCTTTTGAATGAATATTGAAGGATTTATTATCAAGAAAAGAAGGAAGAAGTCATTAAACCATGAAGAAATGTTACTTCCCACTAGCCTCTGCATCAGTTTGATAAAATGCATCAAAGGAATATACAAGCATAAACAAAGCATATTGAATTTTTTGAACAATGTAAAGATATTTCATTACATTGACTGCAAGGGTTATAAACAAAGCATGAAAAGTACTTTTAGATCTATTCAAACATGATGTAACACCAAAATAATAACATTAATCAAATGAAAGCCAAATCTATAAAGGATCAAAGGTTGTCTCAGTGGGCATGCCACATGTATGAATGAAGAAAATTGAAAACCAAATCAGAGGTTTAGTTATCCAAACATCACAACAATAGAGTCTTTCAAATAAACACATGTAAAATAAATGTTAAATTACATAATGAATTTGAAAAAACATTAATAAATTGCACTCCTATCTACCATGAATCTTGCAATCAACATTTTGGTGCTTTCAAAAGTATAGTGCACCAGATGGCTAATGGAGAATGAAGATGTAGTATGAAAATAATACATACATACAACACATGGAAAAGATATAATACGAAAATGAACATACATACATAAATACAATGCATGACAAAGACATAATATGGAAATAATACATGCATACAACACATGCCAAAGATGTAATATGGAAATGATACATACATGGAACACATGAAAAAGATAAAATAATCAGAAATGAACATGTAGATATGTATATATGAAATAGTTTTGTACAAAATGTGGCACGTGCCATCTCCAAAAATTTACAAAATCAACATATCTAGATATAATATGGCATGTACGCCATCTCAAAATGTGCCATATGGCATCTCAACATAAGAAGTTCAACTAAAAATGTTTCTAGGACATCCTATTCTACTGGTGGATGATCAAAGTGAAGTGTCTTCGAACTACTCTTTTGCACTGATGGATCCTGCATTCAAACACAAAAGTGAAACCCCAAGTTAGATTACTTAATTTATATGGTTTCTATAAATAATAAATACAAATTTAAAATCATAGTCAACAATAATAAATAATTTTTTTTTTAAATTGAACTCTCATGTACCTCACCTCTATGTCTCCTCATGCAGTCAGGAGACCTAATATATTTCCTTGGTAGCGAAGGGACAATGCCACCAATGTCGACTCTGACCTGTATATATGTTTGTGAACATGAGATTGATGTACGACTTATACTATTTAATGTTAAATCCTTGGTAGCAAATACATGTTTTAAATATAACTAAATTAACATTAAAACTTACTTGTGTTGAACTTTCTTCAGGAAATGTTGGTTGGGTCATCAGTGATACAAACCCTTGGCGTGGTACCTCCCTCAAACTAGGGGTGACCCACAAAAGTCAAACAGATAAGTTTCATACAATCATGACTTGATCATATTAAATATATACTTGATAGTAAACTACACATAAATAAATTTAGAAATATACAAACTATGGGGCTATCACTGTGAATTGAGATGCTTGTGACTCTATCATGGCGAACCGGTCTCACGACTTCATCAGACACCACCCTCTGTCAAATAAAACATGTAATTAAAAATGAGTACGCACAATTGACAAGTATACATGTATGCTTAAAAAATCTAAAATACTTAATTACCTTCCCCTTGTCAACACCAGATGCATGAACCCCCTCACATTGCCCCCTAGTGGCAACTAGTGAAACCTGCATCAGTATGTAATAAGATGATCATAAAAATTAGAAAATACATGTATACACTATTATAATAAAATGAAACCAATGAGTACATTAAAATGTATGTACCATGGAAGTGTCAAGGCCAAATGAAATGGCCGAAAGCATGGACCCCTCTACCTGTGTCATCTCCTCCTCTGTCATCAACTGGACATAAATGGAACATATAAAAAACATAAGTGGGCAATCATTATAAGAAAATTCTCTTAAAAATATGAACATTTAAAATTAAATACAATGTAACAAGTTGAATGTTTACTCTTACAATAACAGTAGGATTCCATGGCTTTGTATGCCCCTAATGTACATCTCCGTGGGGTGCTTCAGTGCATGTAGTGTGTTGTAGTATCCTCCACCTCGAACACATAGTTATATGCATCACTATCATTCAGAGGACCCAAGCACATATTCTTGCACATAACGCAAGTATGAGGCACGCAAACATGTGAGATCATGGAGGATGTGGAAGGGCCAGAAGCATCAGTATGAGGAGGCAACAATGTCGCACTCTACCTAACCAGTAGATCACTCAAGGTGTGAATGGATCGAATAGTCTGTGAGTCAGCCTCAACAATAATTTCAATATGTTGCACTATAGGAGGTGGTGAAATCTTGGGAGGGGGGATATATGTGCAGGATTTCACCCGTTGTGCCCCTGGCTTGTCATGTGGAGTGCCTAAGCCTATGCCCTAGTTTTGTCTCATGCTCCAATATTTGACTTTGTGACCGAGCACAAATTCAACATCCAATTTTCTTATGAAATAGAATGCGACATCCAAATTTTTGTGGGGTGGTCTATCAAAAACCATCCACCAGTGATCCCAAAAGTTGTCACGTATTGCATCATTTTTGCACCATTTAATTGACAGCTTGGTTTTTTTAGGGTCCACTTTTAAACCATTTATGGGATCAAAAAAAATGTTACATATGTCATGTTTTGTTATATTTAGATCCATAACTTGATCATAGTCAATCCCATCATCAAATTGGGCGTGTGTTGTTCTGTGATTTTCTCCATGCTTTCAATAATGGAGTTTAGAGTGGAAAACATGGGGTGCAAGGTGGGGATATTCACATATGCGTTCTGATATCCTCTAAGCTGATTTAAATTATCTCCTATGAAATCCTGTAATGGTTGAGGGTTTGACAGCGGTTGGTCTTCTGAAGGCGGGGAATTATTTTGAGGTGGTTCTAGATTGTTCGCGGACTCATTGGGAGGGTTTTCATATTAGTCTGAATCCATGTCTGATTCAAAAATAATAAAGAATCAATAATATCAATTTAAACCCTAGTTTTTATCATTTCAACTCTATTTTATAATCAATTTTAAAAAATAATAAACAATATCATTTAAACCCTAGTTCTTTAAAAAAAAATAACAAATTTCAATCCAAAAACAAAAAACAAGAATGAAACTATTAAAATTCACTTACCTATTGACTATAGAAAATCTGATATCAGATCCCTATCTGATATACGATATGAGAGGCGTAGGCTTGGCTGCTTCAACATTTTCACAATGAAAATGTTGAACACAACCGCGGGCAACAATATATTCTTACTGATGAATATCGGATATCCGATAATATCAGAAATACGATAATGCTTTAGCTGTGGCTTTTGGCTTGGCTAGGTGTACTGACACCCAGGCCTACTCAAAAGTCAACAAACTTTTGGGTGCACTTTTGGATAAGTGAAAATTTGATTTTTTCACATCGCCAATTTTTGGCATATCATGATCCTGCACAGACCCACCCTTTTCAGCCAACTTTTGGGACCCACAAACATATTTTCTATTGGAGCAATGCAGGTCGAGTTCAACATTTTAGGGTACAATTGCGCCCCCACAAAAAGGTCAAGGTCAACCTAAATCAGAAAAGGAAAAGATTTCTAGGTTTTGTCTGTCTCTGCATTTCTATTCCAGATCCGGTTGCAGAATTTCTCGAAACTCAACACAGACATCAGAAAATAGGATTTTCCAGATCTGCTACATTCCAAGGTAAATGTTTCATTTCAATTAAGGTTTTTTAGATCTATTGATTTACTTTATAATTAAGAAATTAGATCTCCCTTCATTATCTATAACTAGTTGATTCCTTTTTGGCATTGATCGTCTCCTTTCGATTAATCAATTGG
>MU224257.1:105567-205669 GCA_018584345.1 Thuja plicata | reverse complement strand
TATATATATCTTACATTTTGGTGAACCTGTGATAGACAACTCTTTCTTTTTGGTGTTAGATGTTTTGCCTCTTTTCCTTAGAGACTAGCTTTTGCATATATATTAAATTAGTTTTCTTTTATGCTCTTGAATTTTAAAATACAAACAAAATCTACATACTCATAAAAATACAAAAACATTTCTTGCATTTCATTCACTATGAAGATCTTTAAGATGCTTTGGGGTATGGTTATTTTCCTCATTATTATTCTCTTAGCATCTCTTTATAGTACTTATGATGTTTATGAGAATATCATCAATTTCATTATGTTTGTTACTTTTCATGTTTCACTTGCTTAGGCTATTTTGAGATTAACTAATACTAGTCTTCCTACTTTGAAAACTTTCATTAAGAATTTGTGTAGTGGACTTATTTCTCTTTTGGATTATGTGAAGAATTTGGTAGATGATACCTCTTTTCCTAATCTTCCTAATCCTAATCCTATACTTCCTAATCCAATTATTAATATTCCCACTCCTATTCCTCCACCTTCTATCCCTAGTTCTTCCCACACTTATGATGGGGCTCAAACTATGGTTCATGATGCAGATGTGCAAGAATTCTTTGATTTACCTTACCCTTCTTATCTGATCCATGACGATATTAAAGGGAAGAGCAAAGAAAATTCTTCTAAACCTATCATTCTTCCTTACACAACATTTTCTCGTGATCACTACGAACAATCACCTCCTGTAGAAGCTTTACAAGGTAGGTGCACTACAGGATACAATATTGTAACTAAACAAGGTTATAAGGGTTTAGGGCTTGGTGTTAATGAACAAGGTCTTAAGAATATGATTCTTCTATCCACTAAACAAGATAGGCATGGTCTAGGATTTCCGCTACCTCAAATTAAGGTGGTTGATGTTGATCGTCGCCCTCCTCTTCATATTCTCTTCCAACACCTTCCTTAGATTACCATGATACCCCTCAAGATGTGGCTAAGAAGGTGTATGTTTAGTTAATGAATTCTAAGAAGGAGATCTTTAAACCTATGCCGAAAGATGCTCTCTCCAAGTAAAAATGTCCTTTTCATTATAGTAATACACATTTACTTGCTGATTGTGTACATTTCAAGATGTATATTAGAGAAAGAGTTGCTTTAGGAATTATATCTCACTCTCGTGAAATATTACAATTTCTTCATAATTTCCATACGGGGAATACCCCTCGTTCTTCTATAATATAGATATTTTTCCCTCTTGTCTCTTCACTAGGGGGCAAGAGGTACTTATTCCATTTTTCTAGGATCCATTATGCTCTTAGAAAGTAAATTGTTTTGAGTTTAATTGGTTATTCTTTCTATATTCTATTCCTATGATTTTTGTATTATGATACATTCATTCATTTACTCATAATCATCCATATCTCTCTTCTAGTATTCATGATATCTTTTCTAAGACATTTGTTTTGCAAAGATATCTCATTGCTACAGCATATCTTGATCTGATTGGTATTTTCCTTTCTTTCATCCCTCGGGGGCAAGGTTTTCCTTCTTTTTCTCTGTCTAAGGATCTACTTTCCTTAGCTTAGTGGCATTTGTTTATTTTGTAACATTATTTCCTTATAAAGACTTTTGTTGTGGCTATGTATACCCTTTTATATGAGAGGTGATTGTCCTAGGTCATCACCTCTTCTTTATTTTGCAAATTATGTTCTTTATAAACTCTTTCCCTTTCTTTGGGTTAGAGTTTGCTTCCTTCATTACAAGATTCCTCTTCCTCTTTCTTTTAGGGGGCTTGATGATTGCATCTTGGGTCCCTCTTTGATTTTCTTTGAAAGATGATATTTTATCCAAAGAACTCCTCTATGGTGGGGGTCTTGTTGATAAGATCTCTTCCTCTTTGAGGATCCTTTTTCAATAAGTGACACATCCTTTTCACGAATATCTATGTTCTTAGATGTAAGGGTCAATACTCTTCACTAAGAATATAGTGTACATTGTTGCTAACAGGATATCTCCTTACATTGCGAAGTAGGTATCCTCCTTTCTCTTCCTTATCTTTTCTATTAGGTAGCCACAATAAGGAGGGGGGCATATATAGGGTCTCCCTTATACTATAGTTTAAATTTTACAACATGCTAAATCATTGGAAGATAACGCACATAAGTTGCTAAATCCTGAAGAGACACATTTTTACTTTTATTTTTACAAAATCCTCAGAAGGTAATGCACATAAGTTGCTAAACCCTGAAGAGATACGCATTTTCAAATTCAAATATGCTAAAACCTTGGAAGGTAACGCACATAAGTTGCTAAATCCTAAAGAGACATGCATTTAATATTCCATAGTGATACAAGAATGTGGATCTATGGGTATTCCAAAAGCCGTCAGAATATGCATTATAACTACAAAGAACAATTTATAGGTGAACCTGTTGGGCTCTCTCTCCTTGGTGATTCACGGTAAGGTGGGCATCTTACTGGGTGAGTACCTAATCACTCTCTCTTTTCTCTCTTTCGCTTTCATGCTAGTAGGATTAGATCAGGAAGCTATTTTATTTATAGTGTTTCTCTTGTCCTTCTTATATAATCATTTATTCTTTTATGATAGCTTTCCAAATATGATATTAGTACAAGGTTTCCTTTGCTAGTTGATTTGGGTTTGTTTCTGTACTAACCCTTCTCTTTTTGTGTCTTTTGGCTTTAACTTTGTTTGCTCTTTTTTTTTGTACCCTTGTGCATGTCTATTGAGTTAGAATCCTTGGCTTGGGGACCCATGTCCTTGACTAAGTGATGTTCTACCTCGTTGCAATCCACCAGAGTCTTTCTTCTAACTTTACCGTGAGTATGTTCGATTTCCATACTCCCACTAAAGTGGGGGCTTAATGTATCATCTTAAAATGGAAGCACTTCCATGTTAAGAATGTTTAGCCCTCCTTAGGGGGTGTTTTAGGCTATCATCATGTTTTCCACTCATTTATTCCCCTTCTACATCTTCTGTGCCTATTTAGGACCCTGATTGGGCCTCTTCGGACATAATTTATCCCACCTAGCACATTTTTCAGGGGTCCTGACTCCCTGGGTCAAGGTTGACCTTGACCTTGACCCAGGTCCCCCTTTTCAATTGGAAAGTTGGTCGGCTACCAGGGGACTCAAAAGTTCATTTTCCCACTTCGGGGTTAGCTGTTTTGGGTTCTGAAGTGATGACTCTTAAATTATATTTAATATAGGTCCAATTCTAGGGGCATGAGTCTAATTGGAATTTAATTCTCCTATGTAGGCATCTCTAGAAGATTGTTCCCTAGACTTGTATATAAGGAAGCTTTTTCTCCTCTCATTTTCTCCAAGTACTAATTGTAAGCACTACACAAGGACAAGTGAAATAACAAGAGCTAAGGACGAAATACTTACATGCCTTCAAGCTTCCAAATGTTCCATCAAGGTTGTCAGGTCTTCTTCTTAAACATTTCAAGTTCTCCATTGAAGATCAAGGATTCAAGCATTCAAGTTATTGAAGGGATTTGGTTCAAACATTCAAGATTCATCATTCAAACCCTAGATCTATTCATCATGGTGGTGTGATCTTCCTTCAAGATCCTTTTGTGCATCCTCAAGATTCATTCATTCTTCCTTCAAGGTGGATTCCAAGCATACAAACATGGAGGTTTTGATGTACATTTATGGTTTCTAATATTTAGTCCAAGCTTTCATATTTACATACTTGTTTACATTCGAAATACAATTGCATATCTATTGAGTATCATAGCTTCATTATTAGATCTAATTCTACTACTTTCTAGCATTCTCTATTTCAATTATTTATTTCAAGGTTAATTTATAAATTGGGGTTTGACTAAGGAAAACCCCTCCCCCAACAAAAAAAACCATTTTTCTTGCAGATACAGGTATAGGACAAAAAATTTCATATCAGATTTGAATACCCTTTTCCGCCAACTTTCAGGATCTGCAATCAGATTTTCCGTCGGAGTGGTGCAAGTCGAGGTCGACATTTTGGGGTACAATTGTGCCCCCGCAAAAAGGTCAAGGTAGACCTGACTCAAAAAAGGAAAATACTTATGGGTTTTGTCCGTCTCTGCATTTCTATTCCAGGTCTGGTTGCAGAATTTCCTGAAACTCAACATAGACATCAGAAAATAGGCTTTTCCATATCTTCTACATTCCAAGGTAAATGTTTCATTTCAATTAAGGTTTTTTCAGATCTATTGATTTACTTTATAATTAAGAAATTAGATCTCCCTTCCTTATCCATAACTAGTTGATTCCTTTTTGGCATTGATCGTCTCCTTTCGATTAATCAATTGGGATCTCCTTGTCTTGGATTAGGAGGTCACACATTTCCATATCACACACACACACACACACACACGATACACCACCTTTTATATATATATATATATATTTGTATATCTTACAGTTTGTAATGAAGCGGGATGGGAACTGTTGGGATTAATGGGAAGTGTGTATTGAGAGGGGAGGGGTGAATCAGTACCTCTAACAATTTTGTATCCTTTTATCAATTAACCTTTGTGTAATCAATTATACATTCATCCATCTGATCTATACTATCTTGATGTGAGTTATATCAATTCATAAACTTAACATACATGTGAACATTCATAGAAACATTCATGAAAGGAATTGACACATAACACAAGATATGATATCACAGAAAACTCCTGTTAGGAAGTAAAAACTGCGGTGGGGATGGCACCCACAAAATCTTCACTATCTGCAGATTGGAAGGGGTCAGTTAAGGCTTACAATTTGATCACTTCTGATGATCTACCCTGTTAATAGTATCGGTGGAGACCTATTAAAGTCTACTCTGTTAAGAGCTTTAGAAACACTGTTGAGTGTGCACTCGGTTAAGAGATTTATAGTTGTACTGTTAAATACACCTTCCTTGAAAGGATTTTTACACTTTGCTTCACTTGTTAGAATGATAGAAAATTACAAATTGCCCTGGTAAATGAAATCTCCTATTGATGATACAGATCCAATTTAGTTTACATGAAAAAATTATCACCTACTTGTGATTGAATAATACCTCTGATTCTCGGTATCCTATGTTCTTGGTTCTGATAACCAAATTCACCTTTTGTTGTTCTGGTTCTTGAAACTTTCAATATAGTCCATAGATGTGCTCGTATGCTTCATTCTTGTTCTCCTCTCTCATCACCTATTTTTAATGAATGATTGCATCATCTATTTATAAGATGGATTGACTTCATTGAGTTTCACGAATAACAATGTTAACTCTAAGATCAGGTTTACAACTTTTACCTAGATCTCCTAGTCTATGTGTTTTAAATCAGTTAGACTGATTAAAGCACTTACATTCATATTTCTTGTCCCTAAATATATGCTTTTAAAAATAAATCAAGATCCTATAAATAGATCAAGAATGTTTTATCTAACGTGGAAGTCAGATCCACTTTTTGCGGGCTGCAACTGATTCTCGGTTTCTGACTGTCGGTTATGCTCTAAAATTAGTTGACTGTCTTTCAGTTTCGTTCTGTCGGTTTTATTTTTAACTGTCTCTCGGTCTGCACTATATCCTGCATGTTGGGTTCCTCTTTATCTTTCTGACTTTGTATCTTCAATGTACACACAAAGTTGTGTTGTTGGTTCTCTTTGCACTTAGTCATTTTCGGTGATCTCTTGTATCTGATTTTCAGTTTGCTCTTGTCCTGTCTTTCGGTGTAAGCTTACCGAAAGTGTTGTTTGCATACTAATGGAAAATTAATGTCATTAATCTCCCCCTTTGACATTAGTATAAAAAACTGATATGTGTAAAATACTAACAAAATGTTAAGTATATACAACATATATAATCCTTAGTCATTTGATGACTCCCCCTATGTATATGTCAGTATATCTGTACATATGATATCTTTCCCTCTGTAAATACGTATACATATCATTGTCCATCTGAATATATATCATTTTCCCATATGAATATGCATATACATATCAATGTCATTTTCCATGTACTCATATAGTATAGTACTCATATCATTTTCCCCCTTTTTTGATATTAAGGGCAAAGGTCTATACCTTATAGTTTATCAAAAATGTGAGAGTGTGAAGACTTCATGTCTTCAATCATTTTATCCCATTGTTCCTTTAATCTTTCTAGAGCCATGTGCTTGAGTGTGATCTTTGAGTGCATATAATAGATGTTGTCTCTGACAGACATCTCGGGAGTTGCTATCAGTTGCCTTGCTGAACTAATGTATTTTTGAAGCAGTGTAAGGTTTGGTAGAAGTTGAGCTTGGAGCTTGGTGACTTCTTCTCTAAACTGTGTCTCTGCTTCCCATAGTTCCTGCCTTAACCTTTTTATTTCAATGATCTTCTCATAATGCAACTTAATTGCATTGTCTCCATCGGTGGTTAATCTTTTTGCACTATTAGCTAGATATGTATCCAGCTTTGCAATGTTGTCACTATTCTCTTTAGTGAACTTGTCCAATGTGCTCAGTTGTTGAATCAAGGAAATAGCTTCAGTTATAATTGGGTCTAATTCAGTAATGAATTCTGAATGCTTTACCTTGTTGACTGCCACTTCTTGATTGATGTTTTCAATTAGTTTCAGCTGGTACTTTAGCTCTGCTCTCTCTTCTATTGCCTTCTCTTCTTCAATATTCTATGTAGTTATTGCATCGGTGAGAGTAGCTAGTTGATCAATAATTGGCTTGTTCTGATCAATATCAACATCGGGTACAATCTGTTGCAATATGTCTCATGTTGTCTCCAGTACCATGGAGTCTCGGTGTTGTTTCCTCAGCTTCTCCTGTAATTCCTTCCTTTGGCATATTTCACCATATTCTTGTAGTTTCTCATAGTCAAGTGTTGTTGGGTCACATTTTGGTATCTCAATGATTTCATCCAAAGTGACTTCCAAATTCTTCTTCTTTGATTTCTTCTTCTTCTGAGTAACACTTGAATGCAATACCATTGCGAATTTCTCAACTTTGTCAGTTGTGCTTGATGAAGTTACCTGTTGTGCTTCTTTTTGTTTCTTTGTATCAGTTTCAGCTTGTCGAGTGTCTGTAGACGTCTCCATATTAACCTTCACATTGTCGGTATCAACTTTGTTGGTTTCCTCAGGAGTGTCATCTCTAGGTTTGTCTCCTTCATCGGTATCCTTATGCACTTCATCTTTCTTTGTTTCTTCATTCTTCTCTGTTGTGTCTGCATCCTTCTCTGTATCTCCTCTTGTAACCTTATCAGTATCAGTTACAATGTGAGTGTCTCTGATGTCCTTATGATCATCGGTGTTGTCTTTCTTTTCCTCTTCCCTTGCATCCTTGGGAGTATATTTTTCTGGTGACTTGTTTGTTTCTTGTAGAATATTGGTAGCTTGTATCAATATTGGCATATTGCCTGGAATGTTCACCTGTGCAGTGTCAACTGTTGTTTCCTGCTCATCGGTTGTGTCCTTTGTAGTATTGACATCTTCATCTTTATTTACTTCTTCTGTTGGATCATCAGTAATGTCAATTATATTGTTGTCTACAATGTTGTCATTTGTGGTGTCTGGCCATGATTCGTATGCAACATTCATATTTCTAGTGTTGGTTGTGTCATCTTCTTCCTTGTCTAACTCAACTGATGTATCATTTTCTGCATCTTTGATTAAGATATGTTCTTCAGTTGCCTTATCAACATATTTCTATTGTAGGTCTTTGTCGGGGATATCTTCCTCAATAGGTCTATTCATAATTTTACACCATTTCTTGTGGCTTTCTTGTTCTAGCTCTATAAGCATCCCTTCAAGAAATTGGTAGGCTCTCAACTTCGGTGAGAAATCCTTTTTTTTGTTTCTCCATCTTTTCATCTATTTCTTCCTTCTTGGATTCAGAAGGCATGAGAGTAACTAGTACTCTTTCTCTTATTTCCTTCTCATTCTTCAAGGTAAATGACCGTCTTGCATATAGTTTGTATAAGAGTTCCCTTGGTACCAAACTACCTTCAAATTGCACTGGTACAAATTTGAATTTTTACATTTTTGCTATGATGGCATCTTTGATTTTATTCTGATCTTCTGGATCTAATTTCAACCATCTCCTAATCTTTGAATCTGTAATAGATCCTGAATTTGCAATAGATTTGCATATGTCATCAATGCTTTCAGGAGTTTTATCCTTGACATTTTTTGCCTCTGCAACTTCATCTTGCTCGGTATCTTCAATCTCTTCTCGGGTTCTAATAAGCTTCCTTATTCTTTTGTTTGCCCCTCTTTTCAGTGTGGTAGTTTTCCTCTTGTATGTTCTTACTCTTCCTTTCTTTAAAGGTGAAGGATTTGAATCCTTAGATGTTTGGCTTCTTGTTCTAGAAGCAGCTATGGTCCTTGGCTTCTTAATTGGTGGAGGAGGTGGTGAATCTGACTCTGTTGCCTTGGAGTCATTCTTTTTTTCATCTTCATCGATAGGCAGCTTTCCTTCGGTTTCTTCCTCCTGTTCAACTTTTTGTTCCTACTCGGCTTCTTCCTTTGTTGCCGACAGTATCTTTTTGAGGTTCTTGACCATCTTGTCCTTTTTCTTGACAATTTTCTTAACAACCAGGCCAGATTTTATTCTTGTCTTGGCCTCCTCATATGTTCCAAACTTGGGTTGTTTCTTATCTAGAGGTTCATTCAACGGGCCATCAATTGCTTTAGATGCATGATCAATGTTTATCTCATATTCTAATGGTTGAAGCCATGTTGTCCTTGGTACAACAGGCTTGATATAGGTATGATCTGTATCAACCATGAAGCATATTTTTTATTTATACTTCTCAATGAGTTGTTCATGGATCCTTACCCTCTTTTGCATTTGGTCTTTGAATACATTAAAGTACTCATCCATGATTGTTTCAAAATTATCTCCTAGTGTGGCTATATGTTCACTGATCTGCATGGTGACCGGTTTGGTGCTGACCCATTTCACATTTCCTACCGATGGGAATGTTTCTTGAAAATAGAAGAAAATGCACATTATGAGTGAGCCAAACTTACATGTGTTTGTCTTTGCATTTCTTATAGTTTTCAGATTCTCTTCTAGTTGGTTCAGTAGAAGTTCGGATTAGTCCAACTGTGTTCCCTTCTTCACAATTTTGTAGTTTGTGTCTATTGCACCTGATGATATGCTATTCAACCTGCTGGCTTGAAATAATTTGTACCCCAAAATACATGCACTGAATTTCATCTCATCTTCCGTAATGGTTGAAACCTTCAATCCTCTACCGTCCTATTTTGCTCCTGTGATCTTCTCGGTCTCAGCCTTCAGTGGGTTCTTTAGTGCTTTCACCTTTTCGGTTACAGGGTAACCGGTGATAGCATGGATAACGCCTCGGGTTATCATCTTCAGTTCATCAAGCCATAGCTTGTGATTATGCATTCGTCTCAGTACTAACCGAATCCACTCGATTTTGAAGACCTTCAGGAACATTAGGGCATTGGTGAGCCCTTTCACCTGAATGTGTTTATGTTCCTCTTTCAATGACCCATCTTCATTGCATAGATTTTTATAAGCTTGTTCAACCTCCAAATCTCCAATTTTTGCAATCTTGCAGTGTATGAAATATCGCACGTCTTCCATGAGTAAAACCCTAGCTGGTATTCGTGAGAATTCTCCAACATCGTCAGGTTGTGAGGCAACCTCAGTATGAATCTTATAGTTTGGTTCCTCACATGCCAAAATCTTGATGAGCTTGAACTCATCCTTCTTGGTGTTCTTGGATTTCACAGTTCTCGAAGTCGTGGTCATTTCTCAAATTTAGGGCTTTCTGTGAAATGCACAAAACAGAGTTGTCGGTTTTGTAGAAATTATTGTTACACTTGCAAAGATTTATGATCTGCATGGAGTGCTCTGTGCCAAGTTGTGGTCGCTCTGTGATCCTTTCGCTTTCTGCTCAAAAATCGCAGAAAGTTATCACAGATTTTAACAAGTAATACCATGATGCATCTTTACTTATGTTAATTTGGCATTTCATCAACATATCATGGAACTGATGTAAAAATAATACATATTGGAATGCAGTTCCATACTTACTTGTTCTTCTTAGGTGGGGGTGGTGATGTCACTGGATCCATTGGATGAGGTGTCACCATTTGCATTGCTTGGTCCAGCTTCATCATTTTTTGAAGCTCTTCTCCACATTTTGTCTCTTTCTCTCCGGATGTCTTCAATGGTGTTTCCATTGGGATATGTGTTGGTCTCTGTCATTCGGTCTCTGCAGTCTTTCTTGAGATTACCAACTTTATGACAGTGTAAGAATGCCATTCCGGGGTTAGTCCAGCCTCTAGACTTTCTAGTCCAATGTCTCATATAGTTTGCAGCAGTGTGACCAAATCTTCCACATGTTGTACAATTTGTCTAAGTATTGTAGTCCCATACATACTGGTTACTGACTCTTTTCGGTTGATAGGGAGTTTCTTGACATTTAGGCTTCCATGCTTGCTTTTTCTTGTTCCAGCATTCAAGAGTTGTGTGCCCATTCATTTTGCACGTAGGACAGTATTTGTCCATGTAGGTTTCCTTCTTTGGTTGTTTCTTCTCTGACTTACATTCATAAGCTTTATGTCCTTTCTTGTTACATTTATAACAAAATCCTATGAATGAAGATGTAGATTTAGGAATACCTTTCATTTTGCCTCTGCATACATTTGATGTATGGCCTTGATTTCCACAGTGATTGCATGTCAGCTTTCTTGGTCTTTGATTTGTATAGACATTCTTTGGATTAGTTTGATTTGATGATACTCCATTCTTGGTAAAACCTAGACCGTTGTTGTTGTTGACTCTTCGTTGTCCTTCAAGAAAATCATTCATTCTTTTATTGCTTTCTTTAGATTTCTTGATAATTTCATTATGTTGCTGCTGAATTCTTATTTCATGTTTCAACTTTTCATTCTCATCCCTCGGTTCACCAATAGCTTCTGTTCTTTCAATGAGTTCAACATTTATTTTATTTACCTCTTGACTCATAAGAATAATCTTATTTGTAATCTCATGGTGATGCTTTGTAAGTCTTTGTATTTTAGACTCCTTTTCTTGTAGCTTTTCTGTAATCTTTCATCTATCATCAATAGCTAGTGTTATTTCTTGCTCAGCTTGTCTAGTATTGTTCATGACATCAATCATCCTTACCATCTGTGTCTCTTGACCAATTTGCAGAGATTTAACTTGTCCAGCTAGATGTTGATTGATTTTAGTTAGGCTTGTGATGCTTTCTTCTGATGTATCTGATGCTTTGCTTGTAGTTAATCCTGAAGATTCAAAGAAACATGGTATTTCTTCCTCATGATAATCTATCTCATTACAACGAGATGCCATATTCTTTCTTTCATCTAACAGTTGTCTCATATTTATTCTAACTTCTTTATATTGTTCATAGAACATCTGAATTTCTAGCTTCTTATTTTCAATATTTTTATCAAGTCTGTACTTCTCCATTGTATGATATTTTCTCTTAAGCCTTTAAGCTTTTCAAAGAAGAGACTTAGCTCTGATACCAATTGTTGTGATTAATGGGAAGTGTGTATTGAGAGGGGAGGGGTGAATCAATACCTCTAAAACTTTTGTATCCTTTTATCAATTAACCTTTGTGTAATCAATTGTACATTCATCCATCTGATCTATATTATCTTGATGTGAGTTATATCAATTCATAAACATAACATACATGTGAACATTCATAGAAACATTCATTAAAGTAATTGACACATAACACAAGATATGATATCGCAGAAAACTCCTGTTAGGAAGTAAAAATTGCGGTAGGGATGACACCCACAAAATCTTCACTATCTGCATTTTGGAAGGGGTCGGTTAAGGTTTACAATTTGATCACTTCTGATGATCTACCCTATTAAGAGTATGGGTGGAGACCTGTTGAAGTCTACTCTGTTAAGAGCTTTAGCAACACTGTTGAGTGTGCACTTGGTTAAGAGATTTATAGTTGGATTGTTAAATCCACCTTCCTTGAAAGGATTTTTTACACTTTGCTTCACTTGTTAGAATGATAGCAAATTAAAAATTGACCTGGTAAATGCAATCTCTTATTGCTGATACAGATCCAATTTAGTTTACATGAAAAAGATTATCACCTAATTGTGATTTAATAATACCTCTAATTCTCGGTATCCTCTGTTCTTGGTTCTGATAACCAAATTCACATTTTGTTGTTCTGGTTCTTGAAACTTTCAATATAATCCATAGATGTGCTTGTATGCTTCATTCTTCTTTTCCTCTCTCATCACCTCTTTTTAATGAATGATTGCATCATCTATTTATAAGATGGATTGACTTCATTAAGTTTCACGAATAACAATGTTAACTCTAAGATCATGTTTACAACTTTTACCTAGATCTCCTAGTCTGTGTTTTAAATCAGTTAGACTAATTAAAGCACTTTCATGTTTCTTGTCCCTAAAGATATGGTTTTAAAAACAAATCAAGATCCTATAAATAGATCAAGAATGTTTTATCTGACATGGAAATCAGATCCACTTTTTGTGGGCTGCAACTGATTCTTGGTTTCTGACTGTCGGTTATGCTCTGAAATTAGTTGACTGTCTTTCAGTTTTGTTCTGCCAATTTGCTTTTTAACTTTCTCTCGGTCTGCACTTGCATGTTGGGTTCCTCTGTCGGGTTCCTCTTTATCTTTCTGACTGTATTTTCGGTGTACACACAAAGTTGTGTTGTCGGTTCTCTTTGCACTTAGTCATTTTCGGTGATCTCTTGTATCTGATTTTCGGTTTGCTCTTGTCCTGTCTTTCGGTGTAAGCTTACCAAAAGTGTTGTTTGCATACTAATGGCAAATTACTGTCAACAGGGAACAATGTTGACCACATGGTAATGTACATAATTGTTATGAGGTGGTTGAAATAAACATGTGAAGTACAAGATACATCACAAACTGGCATTTTAAGAGTAAAAGCAAGTGGGACTTGAGCCGTCAAAATAACTTCGCTTCCCCCCGTATGCACATATGGCATGAGCTGATTGAAGAATGCATAAGGTAAGCGTACATTGCAAGTTGGAGAACAAGGCCCTTTGCGCGAAATAATAACTCCAAAGGTAAAGAATTATGATTTACAGATTACAAGGGATCTTGCCTTAAATGAAATTTGTACCCGATCAAGATCGGTGGTTTTAAAAGCCAGGCCTTCGTATTAACACTGCAGTTCTAATTTGTCCTTAAAGTAGCTTAAGAATAGAATTGATGAAGGATATATGTGCAAAATGTATGCAATATGGGCGATACCATTATGAAATACTGCCAAGGAATTTTAGGATCTGTATTCAACCCAATTTGATGGAGGAAGATTTGCCATTGCAGATAGATGACTCGACAATGGCGACTATGTTCGTTTGTCATTCGAAGGTGATAAGGGTTGTTGCTCAACAAGTGATTGGCGAGGAAATATTATCGCCCCAGACGAAGCATTTCATTTATCTGTCGCAGGTTGTGGCCATATTTATGTCCAATGCTATGTATTTGCTTCAGTCGGCACCATTGATGGAGATACTTGCCAACAAAGTGGTTAAACCATAATTCCTGCAAAATAATGCGCTCAAAAGGGCTATGCAGAATTACGATCTCTGGTATTGCAATGCACTGGTTGGTGGACTATTTCCCCAACGTACTCTACTCACAAGTCATGATTGCATGGTGGTTTATGACTATATCAAACGCTCCTTAGAGAAACACAGCTTTTGGTATACTGAGCAGGCACTACATACTTCGGGCAGAATTTTAGGGCATGCGTTGGTGGTGAGAATAAGGGCTACGGTAAATGTCCTCATGGACCCGTTAGAATTCCAGAATACTCCAGCAAGATCAAGTGGCTATGTTCGCAAGAGTGATTCCCCTGTTCGAGAACTGTCGACTCTGAACTTGGAAGGAGCTCCTGACTTGAATAAGCAACCCTTTGAAGGCGATGGATGGAACCAACCATCTACACAAAGGGAGTACACAGCTGGATGGGGAGATTCAGATAATGATGGCTGGGAGGTGACTGCACAAGATGGTGCTAATGCGCAAGGGTGGAATGTGGAAGCCTCTGGTTGGTCTCCATGCTTTCAAACAGATATGGATACTCAGGATTCAAGCGACATGGAAGAATAAGTAAAGGGTTATGATATGTAGTTTTGATAGTTATGTCGTAGGATATATACATAAGTATTAAGTCAAATTTTGTAATATTTTGGGGTTGATTTGGCGCTTATTACTTGTCAAAATCTGTATCCCCAAGTTGTTTTGAATATATTGTAACGGGCAAGAATATCGGGTTTTCTTACTAGTTCTTTCCCAATTGAGCCCTCGAATCAGTTTTTAATATTAATATTATATATAGTGGATAATCCACTTTTGCTTTTAAAAAAAAAAAAACATTAATAGGCGTCGGTAGGATCACCTCGCCTACTTTAATACACAATGTAATTGTATCTAACAATTGTCTACTAACATTATCAAATCCATGGATACAAAGAATACTTGGTTGAATAAGAGAGGTATATACTTTGATCTTAACTGACAAATATATTGTTGCAAACATTAAACCTTGATTCATTATCAACTAGGGTACATCTTATTACATTTCCATTGGCGAGTACCCTAATCATGAGGGGATCGTATTGCTTTTGAACTTCCACAGGTGGCAACTCATGTTGTTTGAACACAATATATTGCTTTGTTTCATGCATGTGATCAATCAAGGCTGCTACAACTTGTACAAATTGTTGGCAGTACCTCAGCGTCCCTCACAGGATTGGTGACATGGTTCAACCGCCTCTTGTGGATTCTATAAGTCTAGTGGTTGTATCAAGCATTGAAAGGTCAATCTTTTGGTGCAACAACAACCACTACTTGTAACAAGCGGAATCAGAGCTTGGTCACAGGTTTGAATCTCCACCGTGAGTGACAGGGCCTGCGGCGAGTGACGCTAGGGGGATTGTTGGCAACGTGTCAGCGTCCCTCGCGAGATTCGTGACATGGTTTAACTGCCTACTGTGGATTCTATAAGTCTAGTGGTTGTATCCAACATTGAAAGGTTGATCTTTTGGTGCAACGACAACCACTACTTGTAACACAAATATCTTAAAACTTAAATGATGGTTGAACTCTAACACTAATTGCATATACTCTTAAAACTTAAATGATGGTTGAACTCTAACGCTAATTGCATATACTCTTTCAACACAATCACACATGATGGAAATCACTAATCAAAATAGGGATAATGCTCCTATAGATTCATTAGATGATTTCTCTCAATCAACCTAGTTATAGTTGAGCACATAAACAATATATTCCTATTGCTTAAGACTTTAGGAGTTGGTTATGACTTTTAATGAAGCTAGAGCGAGAAACTATCATATGTATCTACTACACATCCATACCTAGTATCATGAGCATTAATGATGATAATCACATTATAATATAACATTTAAATATACAATGAATTTCTTCTTAAAAGACCACATGTGAACAATTACTCTTATTAATTATTACTTAAACAAATAGAAATAATTAGGTATCAAAAAGGATAAAAAAATTAAATGTTAAAAAAAAACCACTTACTTTTATAATGTAAAAAATAAGAAAATAAACTAACTTATAGTGAAATGTTATATTTGTAATATTATAAAATATATATTTAATAATATTTAAAATTTTAAAAAAATAATAATAAAGTTTGAAGCTATTGTTTGTAATAAATTAAATTAAAATCTCGTACATCAAATTGGTATTCGCCTCAAAAATGACCTTAAAAACTGTCATTTTTACTTTCTACCTCTAAAGACATACTATTTAAATCACTATGCATTATGATAATGTGGTCATGAAAAATATCATTTTTATCTATTCTAGTTGTCATTCTATGATGGATCATATGGAGGGTCATCAAAAAGATTGATAAAAAAAATTTGAAGTGTCAAATCCACAAATCATTAACTTGATTTAGTCATGAAAGACTCAAAATAACTTATAATATGATAAGAAGATGCAAGAAAACCAAGAACTCTTTTGATCCAAGGCTCCTCAAGTGGAGATTAAAGCATATAGATGTGGATCCGAAACATTATCTAAATTTGATTGCTTGAGAACTTTTTGGTGTTTTAATTTCAAAATGTCCACAAATTAAGTGGAGAATTTCTCTCAATTTTTGGTATCTACTATTGACAAGAACTCACCAAAATACATGTATCCAATGGATGTTTTTGATTTTGTGTCTAGCACATTCCAAGGAACTTGTATAATTACCACAGTAATCCTCCATAACCAAAAATGTTTATCACACTATATATACAAGTTTGTAATAGTTAACAAAATCAAAAGAATCCAAAGAAGCTAAGTTCTTAATAGCAAAGTTTGTGTTGTAGGCAACTAGATGGTCCTAAGTTCAAATATTCTCGAAATCTTCTTCCAAAGCTCTTAACTACACAAATAGGCAAGGCAAATGCAAGAAATGGTCTCTATGAAAGTCTAATAGGGGTGTATGAACTAGAAAGAAGTATAGTAACATGCTTCAGGACCACTTTCAGGGGAAGATCCATATCAATATGGCATCGATGGAGAATGAACTCTAGGAATCTGCATGCACTATGTGATTTAAGTAAGCTTTATAACACCATAGTTTTAGTACGGGGAGGGGGATGAACATTGCAAGCACTGATTCAAGTATATTACACTTACGGAGGGAGAGAAGAGAAGTATGATGCTCTCAGTCTGCTCTTGCAAAATGATCTGAAACACCAGGATAGATATAACTTCACAACCCATGTATACATATAACTTCACAAGCCATTTATAGATATGACTTCATTACTTCGCTCAAAAAGCATCATTAATATCGGAGTACAAAACAGGATTTTTTGAGCATCTTACAAACAAATCGACGCACAACAGTCCCTCCATTTGACTATATTAAATAACAAAACAATCAGTACTCCCATCAAAACATATGGATGGTTCATCAGTATACCTAGGAGTAGCACTTAATTAAAAACCAAAACAGGAGTGGGGGTAAATGGGTACTTAACCCATACAAACATCCTTATCACCTCACATGAAAGGAGTTCATGTTTAACCTTCTAAGCCTTTACCAGTCAGAGAGATAACCTCAAGTTCAAGTCAGCCGATTCCTTTGGATCTCTATTGCTTACTTTGTTGTCCAAACAAATGAAGTCTGCAGTTCCTTGATCGCTCAGGGTATGCAGAAATTTGTAAAAAGGCACAGATTGTTCCTCCTGGTGCCTAAAATCTGCTGATTTGATGGAGCCATGTTTAAGCAATCCATTAGATGGAAAGACAGATGTGGTGCTTAGGCCTCCACTAGTTCCCTGAATACAAAGAGATCATACTTAGCTCCATGATCCATCAATGAGCCAACATTAAAGCAATACAACCCTGGAGATTGCTTAATCTCTATGGCAAACATGACTTTCAACATTAGAGAATATGCCATTTGTTCCACTGAGATAAGGCAAAAACAAAATACACAGCCTCTCTATATGAATTTTTCATTAGTTTCCTTTCCATAAACAGATAAGTGGCTAAATAGGAATTTCAATTGCTCCTGGTAGCCTCAGCATCTAATAGTCCACATGTTCCAGTAGTCATCTTGAAGCTAAGCTAGTTGCAAACACCCGGATGAGAAAAATTAATTACCTGATGTAGATGGATTGATGGGTTGTTTGGCAGTCCGCATTCATCACTAGCTTCAGAAGTGGAAAAATGTCGTATCGTTTTGCAGTAATGTTCATTCCCATGACAATCCCCATCGGTTGGATGAGGCAAACCAAGAGTCAAAAAGGAGCCATCGGGAGTTTCAATCTCCTGTGATGAAATATCATTGTCAGATGAAGCTTTCCAATTCAGAATAAAACCATGCTGCAGAGAGGTAGAACTTGTGCAGACCTTAGGAGTGCTTCCACTGTCACAAGAGAAGCTTATCTCAGAATGATGCTGATCACCTGGGGATGTTAATTCAGAGTTTGCTTGCCATGTTGTCTTCTTCTTGAGGAGTTCAAGAGAAATACCCAAAGAATTTCTAAGATACACAAAATTTCAACATCAGCTAATAGAGGTTGCAGATAATGGTACCTCGGACATAAAAAAAGAGTTTGAAACCTGAAAAAACATGCCGTAGAAGATACCTAAAAATGCCAGGAGATTCTTCTTTCATAGCCTCTAATCTATCTATATTAGAATTGCCAATATCCTCGGATTTCAGATGAATGCCAATCCCGACATTCAGGCATGTAGCTTTCGACTGAATTGGGCAACTAGGATTCTCTTGGGAGAAAGGCCAAGGTCGTTTCATGCCGGCAATCTAATTCACTAATCAATGACAAAATTAGAACCCTTCCTACTTAATCCAACAATAGTTAAAAAAATCTAATGGATTACAAGTAGAAAATCTTAAGGGAGCCATAATTCTCTACCCTGTCTTCCTCATTATAGAGAGGAGTTGTTGAGTAGCTTTGGTTTGAAGGGGGCTCCAATTGCATGGTAGCTCCAGACGATGATATGCTCACCTGTGCAAGTAAAATCATGATCTCTGTCACTATACATATTTGAAAATCATAGTCTCCAATCCTAGTTCCTATTTCATGAGAAGATATAATTTCACTAAACAAAATAAAATGAAAATAATAAAATGAAAATAAGGGAGAAACCAAGTGGGTCAGATTTGTGAGATTCGTTGTTTTTAAAGAGCTGGCGAGGGTCTGAGAAACCAAGATACTTATTTCCTGTTGAGATGCAATTCTTTAAACAAAACGAATAGGGAAAAAGACGAGGACCAGATTTGTTTTTTAAGAACCTGTGAGGTTTTACCCCAATGAAAAGAAACAGTAGAGACAACCTCTTCTAAACGGCTACCCAAACATTTCAATATAATGTTTTAGCTACTAAGGATTTAAAGGGGATGAACTTACCATTGGCAGCTTCCGTGATGGGGCTGGAGATCTTAGCAAGGGTTCAAAATATTTCAACTCATTCGGAGGGCTGGAGGAGTTCTGAAATCTTGATGAAAACATGTTTGCTTTTCTGGTATCCATTTCCTGATTCAAAAAACGATTCACAGCTTCACCATTGCCAGTCTGAGCAGGCCATGATCCCGAGACAAAGCCAGAACTGGCCACGCCTACATTAGTCACACTTGACTCTGGCTCACTGCTCCTATTCGTGGTCAAACCCCTGCTTTCTTCCCTAGGTGACTGCTGCTGTGGGCTACTGTTACTGCTGCCCAATCCCATCTGTTGCTTAAAATTAATGGAGTGGAGATTGACCATAGAAATAATAGAATCTGACATTTTGCAGGTATTTGTTGGGGACATGAATGGCTGGTGCTGCTCAAGAGACCTGCCCTTGATTTGTGAGGCACAATTATGAGTAAAAACAAGAGAATTCCCCTGAGGATGCAAGGGGGCTTGAGAGTGCCGTGCACTTGTAAGTGGAGGAAGGGCGTGAGCTCTTTGAAGAGATGCCAAGCAGGCTGCCTCCTGCTTTTGTTGCTCTTCCAATCGTAGTTTTTCCAGCTGGGCAACTCCTAGACCACGCTGAGGGATCTTCTTCTGACCATTCTTTGACTTCCTGCTCGATCTGGAGCTCCTCTGTTGATGTGGGTGCTGTGAGTTCTCCTCCTGTATCATGTTACCACTGATGCTACCTTCCCTGGTGTAGGTCAAGGATGACAGGGGTACCTTCTGAGTGCCAGACAGACCAGACAGACCGCCTGATCTCAGCAGCAGCATTGCCATCTAACATCCAACACGAAAATCCCAAACTGCCAGGTCCTTAGCAGAATAGATTATATATATGTAGTTAATATCTAAGTACACTCGGAGAGTATCAGAGCAGGGATATACAGAACTTTTGGAGTGACTGAGAAGCCCCCAAAAGAATAGCTCTTATGTTAAACTAGAACTGCTGGCAAGACACATGGAGGAATATACAAATATCTCCAGAATATTGGATCACAGAGATGATTGAAAGGAGCGGAACTAAGAGAAGCTGGCATAGGCTTACCTATCTAAAATTGGTGTTCCCGCGAGGATATAAAGATCTTCAGAAATCAAAACTATGAGGCGTCAAGCTTGTACTTACAATTTTTTGCTGCCAGAGGCGTCAAGCTGATTGGATGCTACTGCTATGTAAAATAGCTTCAAAAGAGAAGGGAACTAAGAGGTCCTTGTACAAATACAAATACCTTCAATTGTTTGGCTGAAAACAAAAATGATGACCAATCAACGCCCTTTCACAGTTGTTTGACATATGAAACACAGAACTCCTGTGACCCAGATGGAGGAGACATGTATATGATTACAGACCCACAAAGGTTTTCTCGCGATAGGCTCCACAATCGGTCTACGGTAAAGCAGATATGTCCCTATAAACCCACTACCGTTTGCCTGCAGTGGTAGCGCAGAATTAGAAAGAGAAGGTTATTCAAATATTCACAATTGTTTGTTAGTCAAGGCACATACAGAAAGAAGGCCCAGTGGATACGAAGAGCATATACCCACAATTGGTTATATATAACAAGAATTTCTGATCATCAGCAGAACTATGAAAAGCAGGTATATATACCCAATTGCCTCTTAAAATATATCGTCCAACGAATCAGAGTAACAACAGCTCACATAACAGCAGTCAACATGGGGCAAAGTTGAAACAAAACACATACCAGGCATCAAGAGAGAAATGGTCAACTTTAAACTACATATAGAAGAGGAATATGATCACCGAGAGAAACTGCACCAAAACCAGGGATATCATCTAAATGCCAGTTGATTCTAAATTTCTGATTAAGATTAATATCCTCTCTGCTGTTCTGCGTACCAACATATATACTTTTCAATAAATTTTGCCCTCCCCAATCTAAACTTAGCTGCCAAGATATGTATCTGTGGCAACAGATCCAACACCATTATGTCCTAATTCTAAGGAAAGCTGCAGTGCTTGCAATCAAGGAGAACAAAAGAATAGAAAGGACTTTCGAAATCTCTCATCATGTTTTTGCCCACCGCGTGGTACCCAAGTGCAGGCAGCTCCAGATTCATAGAGCCTACAACACAATTCTTATGAAATCCTTCTATTCCAATTTCCTATTCCCTTGTCACACGTGTGCAGTGTTGCGAAACCAACAGAATCTGAATCAATCTATCCATAAGCCCATGTCTTTGAGGGCCCAACATGCATTACACCCACATCAAAGAAGTAAAGCAGCAGCAGCAATCAATCAAACACTTTGGCATTTTGTGGCCCCGCTTTTCCTCATTGCTCACCTGCATGACCCACTTCCGTTAAAGCTCTCCGCTGCCATGGTCATGCTCTCAATCTCAATAATCCATGCCCCCACTGGAGATCTAAATTTGCACATAAAACCAATTCGCTGCATTCATGCATCCCCTCCTAAATAGCTACTAGCATCTAGCTCTGCAACGCCCAAAAGCAGCTTTAAGCACCCTGTAGGCCCTCACCACTAGTATACCCAGTTGGATTAGCATGGTAAATGGTATTTGTATCATTATTCCCCTTTGTTTGTTTCTCTATCCACATCAACACCCATGTTTCTCTCTTGGCTGTATGCATTTTTTCTGCCCAATAAATCAGAATCCCAATCGCAAGCATCCCAACTAAAAAAGATGGTATTTATATCTACTTCTACTTCCACCACATCTATTCAAAACCAAACATCTAGAATCCATGACACCTAGATTCACTCCTCCTAATCTCTCCCCCTGAAACCACCTGGATTCTCAAACAACCAACGTCTAAATAACACATCTGAAAGAATTTAAGTATGATTAAAACACACCTCAAAACAAATTAAACATAATTAACATCAACTTCAACATTCATCCCTCCATACCCAATCACTTTCACATACTAAAACAAGTCCCACCCACCGCACCACCTAGAACACCGACCTGTCCCTTTCCATTCATCTCTCTCTCTTTCACTCTGGACGGTTACATCATATGTGTGAGCATCCTACTCTACCCATGATGACATTCAAGCATTTTTCTTCTCCCAAAAATCATGTCCTTTGTATGTTTGTAACCTCCTTTTCTGATTCCCTTAAGCACACTATAATCATTTCACCTTGTCCCAAATTGTTACTCATTTAGGAATGAACTGTTCTTCTCTTCTCTAATTCTACACCCACATAAACAGAGGACACAATTTTAAACCTGACCCTACATTTGTCCCTAGCTCTGGCCTACTCAATTAATGTGTTGTACTTACAGCACTGTAAGTACTTGAGATTTGCTTGGAGAAGGAAAGAAGATGTGAACAGTCAACTACTCTTTTTTCCACTCTAGGGAACCGTGTCTTTATAAGATATAAAAATCCATCCCAACTAAAGTGACCTCTAAATTTTTTGGCAGAACCAATATTTTCCCTCCATTGTGCTTTACTGCTTGCTAATTCTATATAAAAAACTGACATGAATTTTAGTACTACATACCCTTGGGCATATACAGAGATCCTCACCGGTTAGGAGAGAATCAAATCAGCCCCTTGTACTAATCTATTCGATGTAGACAAACCTGCCCAAATCTTTCTCATGTGCTAATGCACCCAATCCTTGCGTTTCCGTAACAGAAAGAATGTCTTTCGTGTTTTAATTGGTTTAGTGTTCCACATGTTCATTCATCAACTTGGTAAATGACTTAAATGACTTTTCATGTTCGGCACTCTTAGTTGTATATAATTTTTTGAGAGTGTAGAATCTAAGCAATATTTAAGCTAGGTCAATGGATTTAATCTTTCTTCATGAGTCCAAAATAGACTTGGACATCATATAGGATGATGTTGGGATGGTTAAGATGAAAAATTAGATATATATAAAAGGATTGAACATAATCTTGTAAATAGAATAGTAAATGGTGAGAAAGTGTTTTTATTAAGTTTGATGTTTAAATTGGGTGTGATGCATTTAAATAATAATAAATAGTGTATCTTTATGTATAAAGTTACACAAGTATAATTAGTCTTTATGTTTATCATTTATTGATATGTTTAAGGAAACATAATTTTAATCTAATAGGATTATCAATTTGATTTGGATATAATCTAATCATTGTCCATAATCCATTTTTATCATACACAAATCCAACTTAGTTATGTGATGCAAGTCATGTCTACAATTGTGAGGTCATCCTTGCATCATGATTTTGATCATTTTTATTGCAAAATAGAAATAAAACATGTAACTAACTTGACTCGTCTATCGTGTCCCCTACTTTAAAACTAGCATCATGAGAAGACCTCTAACTTATTCTCATTTCTCATATGCTAAAGGATTGTGCAAGAGAAATGAATATCAATGATATTTTAAGTTGGACCTAGTCATCTTTGAGTAACTTAAAATAAGATTATTTTAATTTTTTAAAAAATTAAATATGTACTTTTAAACACTTAAATGTAAAAAAGGTTTTGAATACTTCAAGGGAAAATAAAATCCAAGGCTACGGTTAGGAAAGGTATATAAAAGATGTGCCCAACTTCATTCTTTCATTTTTTAATTGAAATCCGATTATAAAAAAAGGAAGTCTACATGACAATCAATTATCTAGGTGGTCACAACACCAAAGCATTAAGTAGTTTACAGGCATACAAAAACAAATATAACCAGTTTATCAAAAACAAAATATAACCAGTTTATATGATCCATGTGGAATTTATAACACCATTTGAAGTGTCAAAGAGCATGTCACAATATAGAGCTTGAAGATCAAAAAGTTAGCTAATCATTGTATCATTATTATTATCTTTTTTATCATCTTCATTATGCTCTTTGTCTTCTTTAATCTCTTTTCCTTTGTCTTTTTCCTCCTCCTTAGTTATGTTCCTATTGGCTTCAAATGAGTCCCAACCTGGAAAGTCACCAATGGGTGGTGAGATCCTCTTCCATCTAGAGTTGTCAAAGTTCTGATGGGTAGCCTCAAGATTACGAATAGCTTCATCCCTTTTCAGTTGGTATTGATGTTTCTTAAAATATTTATTCTGAAAGCCTAGGTATTCATTATAAAATTACTTGTCAAACTTTCTCAGGTCTTGAGGCCAATAATTTGCATTTGAATGTCATCTTTGAAGATAAGGGAGGATCCTTCTTCCATAATCTTCATGAATCTATCTGCTGACATTTTTAGCATAAGCATGACCAATTCCACCATTAAGGTATATGTGAGTCTACAGAAGCACTCAGTAAGAAATCTCTCCTTGCCTTGGTAATTATTTTCGCTTCTCGTTTTCCACAAAATCCACAAAATTTTGATGGACAAAATTAACCAAAATAAATTATATTTGACATTCTAACCTTTAACATGATTTGACCAAATTTTAAACAAAGACATAAAATCATTTGCATTTCATCCTTCAATATTACCCATAAAAATTGCCCAGATAACAACAACAAACTTGCAATGAAAAAAGATATGAAGAATGTCCTCTAGAAACCCATAGAAGTGACAAGGTAACTTAGTTAGGACTAATGACAAGTTTCTACAACAATAATTGCAACCTGAAACCAACTTTCTTTGGATCAATTTTGGACCAATCTTTATGTTCATGAATCTGATTCTAGACTTTATTGAGGTGGTTGAACACATTATGGCTTTAGGTTAAGATCTTGTCTAGATAATTAGCCTTTGACTTCAAGAGGGGGGGTCCATTTGGTCACCTAAAGTTTTAATAATCATCACTATTATCCAACATTTTGATTGGATATTTAAGCATTTTTAGGACATTCAAAATCACAAAAAGATGCTTTTAGTGTTATAGTCCAGCTTTAATTCAGTTTTCATATCATCCCAAGATTCGATGATGTTGTTACGAAAAATATCCTTAATCTTAGATATTCCTTTATTGTTCCATTTCTTAGCAGAGTGACCATGTACAAGGGCTAAAGGTTTATTCTTATTGTTGGTGTAATTAAATATTCTTAATTACACTTTACTTAAGTTTACCTAGGATAATGCATTGCATAGTAGTTTGCATATGAGACACCTAGGAGTTTGCATTCCATTTTAGCACATGGTGTAGGAGAAATTCCACTTTAGGTGGTGATAGTTGTTATCTCATTCCACTTTATGTGTGAGATCCATCTTTAGTG
Organism: Thuja plicata; assembly: GCA_018584345.1. NCBI lineage: Eukaryota > Viridiplantae > Streptophyta > Pinopsida > Cupressales > Cupressaceae > Thuja > Thuja plicata. Next base: position 180,541 of record MU224257.1, on the reverse strand, counting down.
CTCTTATCACATTATCATCATCTCATTGTTGCACATACTTCATTGTACAATGGAGGATGATCCACATTTGGTACACATGTGATTCCACCTTGTGTGGTTGATAGGTTCTAATTTTCACACCTCCTAGTTATCTTGCATTGCCTATATATTTAGGCACATCTTATTTGTATTTATCAATTGGGAATCCATTATCATTTGATCATTATTGAATCAATCAATTGATCATATAATATTTGTCTCTCTTTTGCTATATATTGAGCTTCTAGATCTTGGCATTTTCATTCTTTGCCTTAGGAAAATTCTTACATGGTATTAGAGCTATAGGAGTGTCACTGTATAGCCTATTTGGAGAGAATTTTGTTGCAGGTCAAAATTGGAGCTTGCTAGTGCAAATCAAAAGCCCCTAAATTGACTTTTCTTTCATCCAAATCTGACATCTGAGGCTAAATCTAGAGCCATTTGAATTTTGGAGGTGCGGCAACGGTGGTTCAAAAAAAAAATTTATAGAGGCAATTTTCAAACAGCGATATCTCAGTCATCCAGACTCCTTTTTTTCGAGCAATTTTTTTTGTTTTGGGGTAGATTTTTGTAATCTACACAATGATGCAGGTGATTTATCGTCTATGTTTCTAAGTTTTAAACAAAAATCACAAATACCAATTTTTGCAACTTTAGAGGCTTCATTTGTGGTCATATGGACACATTTTCAAGTGCCATTTTTTTGAAAGTGCATGGATTTTGTCTACTTTCCAGATCTGGTATTAGTTCGGATAAATTATGAGTAGACATAGCACTTTCATCATTTGGTCTATTTTAGCCTATTTTAGCACTTGTAATTTGTTGGATCCTTGAGTGATCTTGTGTCTTATTTGTTTGAGTCGGCTATAGCTTCATATTTGTAGTTGTACTGATTGAAATGAGAAGTCCACTCTGGTCCATTTGGCAAGTGGAAATTGTACATGCACTAAGTATAAAGTGCCAAAATCATCTATCTTGGGGGGTTCTTTGATTCATTTCATTTTGGAGGGTGCATTGATTTGTTGATCTCATTTTTATTTCATGTGAGAAGTGCATCATAGATAGTTTAAGTAGATTGATGAGAGAAAACTACAAGCAATGGAGTGATTTAGTTCTCGCTCATCTTAGTGAGCATAACCTATTGCCCTATTTGTATACACACAAACCTCTTAGTCTTGATGGTTCTTTTGATCAAAATTGTTGGAGAAAAGTTCTCAATGCTATTTATTAGAATATGGATGGAAATTGTCTCAATTCAATTGATGAAGACAAGATAGAGACCATTCCTGATCTTTGGACCTTTCTTTGGGTAATGTATGGAGATCTACATGTTCCTCCACTCCTAAAAGGTCTAGAACCTCCAATTGTAGCTCCTTGTTCTCTAGTTGAGATCACTTATATTATTGCTCCTGATGATTCTTGTACTGCTACATCCATAGTTTCTTGTGATTTAGCGTAGTAGGACATTCCTTGTCTTCCAGTTATAACTCCTTAGGATGACTTCTTGACAGACATTGCAGGGTTGTTTGTGGAGTCTCACATTTCATATTTGGGATACATCATTGATGATATTCATCTTCTCTTTGATGAGGATGATCCTTCTTCAGTTGTTGCAAGAGAACACTATAAACCTCATCTTCATCCTCCACATGATCCTTCTTTTGAGTTTGACATGATTGTGGATGCTTTAATACAACATTTGGAGGAGGTCTCTTTATCTTCAGAGAAGACATTTGAACCTTTGGAGATTTGCATTCATGAATCTAAAACTTCACTTGAGATGTCACATTGCATGGTTCAGGTTGATCATACTCATGTGTTGGAGATTTCTATTGAGTTTCCTAAGACATCATACAATTTGAGGATTCTTCCTACAGATTGGGGAGGATTCATTGATACACATGGAATTGTTTCTTCCTAAGGGGAGGAACATCATTCATTTTTCATGGAGTAGTTTATGCATTGATCCTGGAGCATCTACCATTGGTGTACCTTCTACATTGAGGGGGGGCTTCTTTGATTCTCTTCCTACTTCATATTTTGAGGATGTATCTTCATATTTCATTTGGATTCCCCTTCCTTCTTCCTATCCACAATGGGAAGCATTCTTGCATCTATATTTGGTTTATCTTCTTCCCAAGGGGAAAAATGTTGTTTATAGGCATTGGTCTATGTTTTTCCTTCAAGCACTCATCATCCTTGGAGAAGAATATTGATTATGGGTGAGACATCATGTATTCTTCTTTCCTTCCTACGGGGGGATTATTGATTGTGTATACATGATGTATGTCATAATGGGGGGATCTTGATTCCTCCATCCATTATGCATCTTGTTTTTCTTCATCTCTTTTTTTAGGGGAGGGTTTTTTCCCACAATATTTTCCCTCTTTCTCCACTTTATGAGAGATTGCATTGCTTTTTCACTTTCATATTGTACATGGGTACCTAACATGGCCTAGTAGTCATGACCCATCATGCATTGTCATATAGTATTGTGAGCTTAAGTGCATTCCCCTAAGTTTCACTTGAAGGGGGGTGTTGGTGTAATTAAATATTCTTAATTACACTTTACTTAAGTTTACTTAGGGTAATGCATCAAGCATATTAGTTTTCATATGAGACACCTAGGAGTTTGCATTTAATTTTAGCACATGGTGTAGGAGAAATTCCACTTTAGGTGGTGATAACTTTCTTATCTCATTCCACTTTATGTGTGAGATCCACCTTTAGTGCTCTTATCACATTATCATCCTCTCATTGTTGCACATGTTTGAAAATACTTCATTGTACAATGGAGGATGATCCACCTTTGGTGGACATGTGATTCCACCTTGTGTGGTTGATAGGTTATCATTTGCACATCTCTTAATTATCATGCATTGCCTATATATTCAGGCATGTCTACTTTGTATTTATCAATTGGGAATCCATTATCATTTTATCATTATTGAATCAATCAATTGATCATATCATATGTGTCTCTCTTGTGCTATCTATTGAGCTTCTAGAGCTTGGAATTTTTATTCTTTTCCCTAGACAAATTCTCACACTTTGCATCACATTCCACCACAGAGACATGTATCAAATGGTTAATTTTGGACCACCATAACAGCCTCCCCACCATGAATTTTGTCTCTACATAGTTCTCATTCCTCTAGTTGCTTAAAAATACTTTAGGTCTTGATGGAATAATACTCAATTTGCCTAACAGGATGTCCTAAAAATGTAAATTTATCCATTGTTTACCTTTCCTTGGCACTAATTTTTGGAGGTTAGCCCTTACCAAAACTTTCAAGGGTTCATTTCCTTCAATGGGTTTTATTATCCATTTGGAAGAAAGTGTTACTCCTCATAACCTTAGGTCCTTAAGACCTAGGTCCCTCCTTCATTTTTAGCAAGGCACCACTAATCTCATCTTACAGCATGCCTCTTTTTCTTGACTTTACCATCCGACGACAAAACTTGTCTAATAAATTTTTGAGTTTTATTGCTTTGATAAGAGGTGAAAAACCAAATTATGACGAAGTATATAGCATATAAAGATAGGATTTTTTGGTGGACTTAGAAGTCTACTAGCAAGTGACAAGTAATTTCTATTCTAATTCATAAGTTTTCTCTTAGTCTTAGAGAATGATCATTGTCACACATAGGGGAGAGAAGGGGAAATAGAGAAAGGAATGACCAAGTGCATAAATATCTTTCTTGGCCTCCCCACTATCATTGAAAGGTGCCAAGCTAGTCTATGGGGGCATCTTCCTATGTTAAAAAAAAGATTTACTATCTAACACTTTAGATCCTAAAGCGCAACAAAATAATTCTAAATTTTTCACCATATTTCTATATTATCAATATCCAAGGATGGAAACAATGCAGTCTTATATGTAAATGATGTTAATTAAAGAGTTGTCAGGAAGTACTAAACCTTTCATATTAGACCCAAGCCTCTCATCTCTAAGAGCATAGAATAATGTCTCTAAGGAAATAACAAACAAGTTAGACGCTAATGGGCAACCCTGTCTGATAGATCTACCAAGGGAGAAGGCCTCTATCAATTCACCATTTATATATACTTGATAATTAGCATCCTAGACTATAAATTTCACCATTTTGTAGTAAGAGGGTGTAAATCCACTTGCCTCAAGAATAGTGATTACAAATGAACACTCCACCTGATCATAAGATTTTTTAATATCAAGCAAAAGAATCCCCATATTATGTTTACTCATTTTTCCCCAATTGAGATCTTCCCAACTTGTGATTAAGTTTTCAAGGGAATACCTACCCTTAATGAAACTAGTTTGAGTTTTTATTGATAATAAAAAGTATGATATCAATTAACCTTATGGATAGCACTTGTGTGAGGATCTTGTGAGATACATGTTTAGGAGAGTAATTGGTCTCCAATTTGTGATAATGCTCTTATCTTCTTCTTTGGGTAGTAATTTGATGATGACTTTATTAATGTTGTCTCCTTGAAAACCCCTCGCAATTGCTTCTTTGTACACCTCCAATAGATCATCCACTACCCACTCTATATTAGATTTATAATTCTCAACAGGTAGTCCATCAACAACTAGTGACTTACCATTCTAAAATCATATAATAGAATGGGAAATCTCATCTTAAATATATTCCTACTCACACTACTAGAAATTTCTTGATTTAATTTCATAGGAATAATTCTTCTGCATAAGTTTTGACCTTCTTGAGATTTTGCACTTTGGTCCTAAGTCATAAATAAGTGCTTGTAGAAATTATAGAATATTATTTTGATCTCCTGATTAGAGTACCACCAATTATCTTCAAACAGAATTTGGTCCAATGGTTCCATTCTAAATTTGGATATCAAAATATTAAAAATACTTCTCCCCTTTGTCTCCTTTTAGCTAGTTGATTTTTTTTCTTACTTTGGCTACTTAAGCTCTATCAGTTTGAAATTTTTGTAGGTTATGGTGTCTTAGCTTAATCTCATTAATTAGCTCCACATTCACAAGAATATCTTGCAATTTATTTTCAATTTTGGCCAACTTATTTTTTTAACATTATTTCATATTTCTCCTCCTTATAGCATTTATTTTACCTACTGATCACAGGAGTCTTTGGAGATTATTTATTAGGTTTTTCCAATACTCTATAGCTCTCTTCCTTTTTACAAATACCTTTAGTAATTCTTTTAATTATGTTGATACCAGCTATACAATCTTTTTGCCTAAGATGTTTAGTATTTATCTTGTACAACCCTCTTGAATTGATGGTTGTAGTGAATTCCTTGTTCTTTAGAAATATATTCACCCTAAAAGGGTGGTGGTCTAAGAGGGTTTTAGGTTCCACCTGAACACTTTTCTAACTTTCAGTATTGTCAAAACAATAGAATTTTTTATCACCATATAACCTATCTAGTCTATAGTAAATGCTTCTACCTAAGCCTTGGTTATTACACTAAGTAACCCAAATTATCTTGTTTTCTTTCTTTTGAACTTCCAAGGGATCAAATAATTTAAGCATCTTCTTCATCATGTTCAAGAAAATGCTCATTTCCTTTCCAACTCCAATGTTTAGCACCTAATTTATCTTCCTTGTGTTCTATCATATTAAAATATCTAGCCACAATCTATGGGATATTGGGTAGAGAATCTACCATTCATTTCCAAAGGTCAATTATTATTCAAATCATTGGAAGCATAGATAGCACAAATCCAAAACTTGTATTTGTCTTTCTCAATCTCTATCCATAGACATTTGTTGCACGGGGAGCGTCATATTCTCTTTATTTATTTTCCTTATTTGTTGTTGAAAAGGATGGCTATGCCTCCTTTCCCCTTATCACGATTGGGTATGGAAGGAAATTGATTCTTTTCGAATGAACCTTAATTTTTTTTTCAAGTGAAAACCAATTGCTTTCACTTCCTATATTTGCAGAAAATCAAGATCCTTGTTTTGATTATAGACGTATCTTAGCACATATTTTCTATCTGAGGACTCCAATCCCTCAACATTCCAACTAATTAATATTATCATGGAGATTAATCTAACTTTTTATTTTTCCCCTTTGTGTACAGCCTTTCAAATTAGTTTGGTAGATCATTTCCCCCTTTTTCCAAATCTTTTAGGTACTATCAGTTCTACTGACTATTTTTATTTTATATTTAACTACTTCAAATCCACTCTTATCACCATTTATAGCTCATCTGTGTTAGAAACCCTATATAGGGGGTTAAATTAATTTAGAGAGACCACTCTATTTTTAGGTTGACACTCAAATGAGATATCTTCTGAATCAATTAAAGTATCCAAGTCTGAGCATTTTTACAAAAAAGGGCTTAGACTAGCCTCTTCATTATTAGATTCCATTACCATATCACTGTCATCATCCCCCAATTTATTAACGTATTGAGCTTTCCAAAGTTGAGTTTCTACTCCACTCCCAGTTGCTACTCCATCATGGCCTACTATATTTGTCTCATCTGGAGGGTCAGAGCCTATGTTTTTAACAGTTCAAGCTTGAATATGTTTTTCAATTTATCAAGCATGAGCTCTTGAGCATTTTTCTCATGGTTAGGGTTAATTATAGTAACCATCTTTCACTTGAATCCAAGTCCTACTATATTACCTTCTTGGAGGTTAGGATCAATCCTTGGATCTTGGGAAGTTAGCAATATTGCATCAAACAAAAATATTTGTTTTCTTATTTGATCAATTTGGTGTTTCTGTTAGCTATCAATCCGTGGTTGTTCTTTTGTGTTGTGGTCACTATACTGTGTTTGTGACTTCATGTTGGAACTTGTCCTATGATCGCACATCAGTTGGACTCATCGCGCATGAGATTTTTTATATTCTTTGCTTGACTATCTTGTTCTTCATTTTTCTGGTCAGTCATTATATTTTCCAATCATTTTTTGATCTTATGATGGGAATCTTTGTCTGCGATCATGCCATCTCATTGATAAATTTGAGGCCAAATTTATTGTATGATCACATCTCTTATTTCTTTATTTGGAGGTTAAACCTGATGATTTTGGGTCCTGGCCTATTTTTTGTAACATGTTTTCTCAATTATTGGGCAATGTGATCTTTCCTGGGCCGACCTGGTGTTGTGATTGCTTTATAAGCTTATGGACTTGTTCCTAGGGGGCGATCTTCATAATATTATTTGGATTTATTTTGGCTAGGGTTTATAATGGTCTTCTGATCATAATCAGGCATGTATGCTTTGCATGTGAAACCGCATGTTGAAGATTTGTTGTAATTTATTTTTTGATAATAATTGAAGGTTGATCTTTCATTTCTATCAATCTTGGGTTATTGTTTCCATTGTGTTGTATTAGCTACAAGGATTGGACTCATCTCCTTGAGGTTTCTCCATTTGTGACTACATCAAGTGGTATTTGAGTGAGGTGGCAGTTGAAAGGATCCAACATACAACTACTAAGGATTGTGAAAATGACTAGGCAAAACATTAGAGGTGGAGCTAGGAATGCAGATCTAGCGGTCTTAGACTTGTTAAGACAAATTTTTGCCAGATTGGAAGCAGTAGAGACTACTCAGAGGAGAGGACAACATATAAAAGATGCAAGTGATGAAGAAGGATATGAACAAAATCAGGAACTAGCAGTAGAAGGAGAGAACAATGGGGCACAACCGTAGTTGAATCATGAAGAGGAGAGGCTCATTAGAGCCTCGAATAATGTTAATAGGAGACCTCATTTCAACCCACTTGATTATCAAGGAAACCTAGATGTTGATGAATTGATAGATTAAATTACAAAGATGGACACATATTTTGAACTTGAAGGAACTAATGAAGAGAAGAAGGTTAAAAGGACATGCATCCCTATGGTGGGAACATTTGCAGATAGATCGCCTAAGAAGGGGTAAAGACAAGATCAAAGCTTGGGATAGGATGGTGAATAAGTTGAAGGATAATGTTTTGACTAAGGACTACCAAGTAAGTATGTTTAAAAAGTTGCAAAACTTGAAGCAAAGAGACCTAAGTGTTAAAATTTATATTGAAGAGTTCTACAAGTTGAACATCAAATCGGGTCATATAGATGATGAGGCTCAACAAGTTGCTCGGTATCTTAATGGTTTGAGGATTTCCATACAAGATGAAATCAATCTATTGCATATTAGTATTGTGGAAGAGGCTTATATGTGGGCCTTGAAGACTAGAGAGAAGCTAAACAGAAGGCATGAGAAAAGAAAAAGAGGCAGAGGAGGAAGATTCCAAAGAGGCAAAGGTAGACCTTCTACAGATTAGGGAAAAAGTGAGTCAGAAGTTAAGGACAATGATCATTATAGGAAGAATGATAGGAGTTCCTACCAGAATGGAGGTCGAGGTAGTGATGAAAGGAGAAAGTTCAGTGGCACTTGTTTCAATTGTGGTGAAGCAAGACATAGAGCCTTTGAATGCAAGAAAGGTAACTTTGAGAAGAGGGTAGAAGACAGTAGGAGAACAACATTTATTGATGAAGATTCCACCATTCAGTGAACAACAATCAAGTAGAGGAAGGTGCAAGCTTGATGACTAGGATAATCCTATACCATAGAGAACAAGAGAAGCATTCTATACAGAGGAAGAATTTGTTTAGAACTAGATGTAAGGTGCAAAACAAGGTGTGTAATGTTGTCATAGACAATGGCAGTTCTGATAATCTTGCTTCAAAGGATTTGGTTGAAAAATTGAAGTTATATAGGATGGAACATCCTAAACCTAATCAGATTGCATGGATACAAGATGAACACAAGGTACTGGTAAGTGAACAATGCCTAGTTGAATTCAAGCTTGGGAAGTATTATGATGAGGTTTTGTGTGATATTATACCTATGGATGTGTGTCATATCTTGTTGGGTAGACCACATCATTATGATAGGAAAGCTATACGTGATGGTAGAAAGAACGTTTGTACTATTTTTTCTAATGAGATGAAACAAAATGTGTTACCTTTAGAGGAACCTCTTAAGAGTGAAGTATGTACCAGTGCAAGAATTTGTCTAGTGGATGGCAAGAAGGTTTTGGATGGCATGAAGCATAATAATGTTTTTTTTTCCTTAGTACCTAAGGATTCTAAGAAGAATGTCTTGGTAGAAGAAAATCCTAAGGAAATCATTGGCTTGTTGAATGAGTATGCTAACATCATATCAGATAATGTACCTAATAAATTACCATCGGTAAGAAGTATTAGTCATTTCATAGATTTGATACTAGTGCCTATTCTGCCTAATAAAGCAACACATAGGTTGATACCGATAGAGAATGAAGAGCTCAATAGGCAAGTGCAAGATTTATTGCAAAGAGGGTTGATCAGAGAAAGGTTGAGTCCATGTGTAGTGCCTGCAATGTTAGCACCTAAGAAAGATGGACAATGGAGGATATGTGCTGATTCAAGAGCTATCAACCAAATTACAATTAGGTATCAGTCTCCTTTTCCAAGGATGGATGATTTGATGGATTGTTTGAATGGGGACGAGTATTTCACCAAGATATACTTGAAGAGTGGATATCATCATATTAGAATTAGAGAAGGTGATGAGTGAAAGACTGCATTTAAGACAAATGAAGTAAAGCATTTTGGATTGTCTAATACACCTAGTACTTTCATGAGGCTAATGAATGAAGTCTTGAAGAGATTCTTGGGTAATTTTGTCATTGTGTATTTGGATGATATCTTTATTTTCAATAAGATTAGAGAGGAACATTTGATGAATGTTAAACAAGTATTACAGAGGTTAAGGGAAGAGAAGTTGTTGATAAACATCAAGAAGTGTAATTTCGTGAAGGAGTTAGTACACTTGGGATTTGTAATATCTATTGAAGGATTGAATATGGATCCTAAGAAAGTGAAATCCATTGTTGAGTGGCCTACATTGGGGAATGTTGGAGAGGTAAGATCATTTCATGGGCTGGCTAGATTCTATCAGAATTTTATTAGGAACTTTAATTCAATTTGTGGAGCGATGGTTGAAATTATAAGAGGAGATATGAAGGAATTCGATTGGACACATGGAGCACAAAGGAGTTTTGCATTGTTGAAGCAGGAGGTGACAGAAAAATTAGTGTTAACTTTACCTTATTTCAATAAGGTATTTCAAGTAGATTGAGATTCTAGTGAAAATGCAATTGGAGTTGTCTTGACTCAAGAAAGAAGACTTGTTGCTTATTTCAGTGAGAAGTTGAATGATGTTAAGAGAAGGTATTCCATGTATGATCAATAACTCTATACTATAATACAAGCTTTGAAGAAATGGAGACATTATTGGCTACCTAGGGAGTGTGTATTGTATATTGATCATCAAGCATTGAAGTATTTGAGCATCTAAGGTAAGTTGAATCAGAGACACGTGAGATGGGTTGAGTTTATACAGAGCTATACATTTGTGTTGAAACATAAGAGTGGTGTGTCAAATAAAGTTGTTGAATCTTTGAGTAGGAGAAGGACTTTGTTGACTGAGATGAAGATTGTAGTATTGGAATTTGATGAATTGAAGGTCTTGTGTGAGGAAGATCTAGATTTCAGTGAACCTTGGAAGGCTTATAAGGAACCCATTATTGGCGACATAAGTAAGTGGTTGGATTATTTTATTTAAGATGGAATGTTATTCAGAGGTAGTCAATTATGTATACTGAAGAGTTCCATGAGAGATAATCTGATTAAGGAGAAACATAGTGGAGGTTTAGCAAGACATTTTAGCATTGAAAAGACAATAGCTTTGGTAAGTGAGAATTACTTTTGGCCACAAGTTCATAAGGATGTGATGAATTTTGTAAATATTTTGAAGGTATGTCAAGTTGTAAAAGGTAGTAGTCATGATGTGGGGTTATATACACCTTTGATAGTATCATTCAAACCTTGGGAGGAGATTAGTATGGATTTTGTACCATGTTTGTCTCAAACACAGAGAGGCTATGATTTAATCTTTGTGGTTGTAGAGAGATTTTATAAGATGGCACATTTCATTCCTTATAAGAAGACTACATATGTAGTGCATGCAACTGATTTATTCTTCAGGGAGATTGTGATATTACATGGATTACCTAAGAACATTATTTCAGACAAGGATAGTAGGTATGTTGACTATTTTTTAGAACACTTTGGAAGAAGATGAAAGATTTTTTGAAGTTCAATTCTACTTTTCATCCACAAACTGATGGAGAAACAAAGATTTTGAACATGACTTTAGGGAACTTGTTGAGGTGTTTAGCTGGAGATAAGCCTGGAAATTAGGATTTAGTTTTGCTACAAGTAGAGTTTTCTTATAACAATTCAGTAAATAGGAGCATAGGGAAGAAACCCTTTGAAGTGGTTATTGGGTTTAATCCTAAGGGAGTAGCATAATTAAGGGATATCAATCATGATGTTAAGAAGAGTGTGTAAGGAGAGGAATTTGTTGAGGTTATGAGATCATTGCATGAAGGAGTGAGACATAATTTGGACAAAATGAATCAAGTTTATAAGAGGAGCGCAGACATGAAGAGAAGAAATAAGAAATTTCAAGTAGGAAATGAAGCTATGCTATACTTGCGGAAGGGAATATTTTCCTGTTGGTACTTATAAAAATTTGAGGATGAAGAAGTTTGGTCCTTGTAAGATATTGAAGAAATTTGATTCAGGGAATGCATATGAAGTGTAATTACCAAAGGACATGGATATATCACCAGTCTTCAATATTGCACATTTGTATAGGTATCATGAATTAGATTGTAGTAGCAGTGAAGGATCAAATGTTGGGCAACAATATCCTAAGAAGAAGATGGATCAGATAGAGAAAATTTTGGACAACAGAGTTGGTCGAAGTACAAGAGGTAAGCACTATATGGAACATCTTGTCAAATGGAAGGACAAACCAGTGGAGGATTCTTCAAGGATTTATCAGGCTATGGTTGAGCACTTTGGGTTTTCTTTGGCCCCAGCAAAGTGAGAGGTTCAATTTTTAAATACCCTAGATGTTTGATGCAGGATCATCTTAGGATCTTAGCAATCTTTCATCGAACAAAAATATTTGTTTTCCTATTTGATCAGTCTAGTGTTTTTGTTAGTAGTCGATCTGTGGTTTTTCTTTTGTGTTGTGTTTGATACAATGTGTTTTTGGATTCATGCTGGACCTTTTCCTATGATTGCACATCATTTAGACTCATCACACATGATATTTTGTATATTCTTTGCTTGACTATCTTGTTCTTCATTCTTTCGGTTAATTGTTGTGTTTTCTAATCATTTTTTGATCTTCCAATGGGAATCTTCGTGTGCAATCATGCCATCTAATTAATACATTTGAGGCCTAATTTATTATATGATCATATCTCTTATTTCTTTCTTTGGAGGTTGAACCTGATGATTTTGTGTCCTGACCTATTTGTTGTAACACGTTTTCTCAATTATTGAGAAATGTGATCTTTCCTAGGCTGACCAGGTGTTGTGATTGATTTATAAGCTTATGGACTTGTTCCTAAGGGGGGAGATCTTCATAATATTATTTGGCTTTACTCTGGCTAGGGTTTGTAAGCATCTTCTGATCATAATCAGGCATGTATGCTTGGCATGTGAGACTGCATGTTGTAGATCTGTTTAATTGATTTTCTAATAATAATTGAAGGTTGATCTTTCATTTCTATCAATCTTGGCTTATTATTTTTGTTGTGTTGTATTAGCTGCAAGGATTGGACTAATCTCATTGAGGTTTCTCCATTCTTGACTGCATCATAAGTACAACTTACTCGGGCCCCCTTTACTTCTGAAGTGATATCTTCAAGGTTAGCTTCAGGATTTGTATCTATTTTCATAGAGTCCAAGCTCAAACTATTTTCAAACAATCCTCCCATAGTAGGAGTTAGAATTTCCTCCTCAAGAGTAGGGGATAATTTTGGGTCTTTAGACATTGAAAAATTAGGGTTAGGTTTCCTTCTATAAATGTTGATTGATGGGAAAATATTGTTAATGTGACCCATAAATTTTAAAGAAAAAACATGAATTGAGACTTCCTAAAGCTTCAATATCATGCCTAAAAATATTATATTTAAGAGAAATTATTGGGTATCAGAAATCTCTACACCCTCGTGGAAGGATATAAGGAATATAGCATTCAAATTAAGGAGAGAAGCTCACTCCTCAACTTAGAGGGACTTCCCAATAGGATTCAGTGTATGGGAAATGAAATACCAAAACTAAATAGGAATATTTTTCAATTAAATCCATCTAGGTGAGGAAAAAAGGGATTGCATATGGAGAAAATTTCAGTGACCAGGGTATTTCTTTAAACAATTTTTTTCCTATATTCCATAATTTCTTTTCAAGGTCTCTTTTCGCATAGCATGATTTTTCAAGATAATAAGAAAAATCCCTTTCTAAATCACTCTATAGAACAAGATAAAGATGCACAATTTCTTACCCAATAAATTGTTTGGATAATCATCAAAAACTCTTCTTGCTAGTATGTTGTTAAAATCTAGACATACAATAAATAGGTCTATAATTTTTAGTCTATTCTTTTCTTTTTTAGAATATTAACCATTACCTCATTTGGAGAAACTTTGAACACACTTGGTAGGAGAGGGTCCTTGTCTCCTTCAGTTTGGACATTGATGATTCCTCCATCGACTCTAATGGTTCCTAGACTATTTCCATGAACCCCCACATTAAATGAAACTTATCCTCGTGGTTCCTCTAGCTCCTCTTCTTGCAACACATCTTTGAAATTTTTTTGATTTCTATCTCTCGCAAATTTCTCAAATGCACCACAACCTACCTCCTCCCCTTTTTCAATTATCTAGCCACAATCCATAAGTTTACATGCATATTATCAAACCATCTATGTGAGTGGTCAATCTAACCCTAGGTTGTACACAATAATAAAATCCAACTTAAAAAATACAAGTTAAAGAAAACACATACATAGATAGACTAGACTTGATGGAAGGAAGAACAAAGGAGAAACCACAGCACATAATAACCAAGGGAAGGTATAGAACAATCAAGAAAGTGTGCCATAATAGGCTCTAATAGAATTTATTTCTCTCAAGGTTGTAGAGTGATCCCCATTTTAACTTCATTCCTTTATTTATATTTCTTTTGGAATTTTTATTTGTTAGCTTGTGTTTGAATTTACATCCAAGAAATAGGCCTAGAATCAGATGTAGACATAATCATGATCAACCTTGAAAGAACATATAACTTCAATTGATTAAGATCACTCTGTCAACATATGATGATTCTGGAAAATATTTGAATAAGGCATAGTTGTGAATTTTGGATACATACTTTTTATTGAACCCCATGTATGAAGAGGAAGCAATCAAGTTTTTCACCCTTCACTTGGATGGAGTAGCTTATGGGTGGTGGTATCATGACATGGTTACACAAGGGTATATTTCCATTACTACCTTAGAAAAATTCAACTAAAGATTGATAAATAGACTTCTTAGTCAAGTTTATTTTAAAATAATTTTTCATCACTACCTATGAAGAGGGAGTAATCAATTTTCCCACCCTTTACTTGGATGGGGTGACTCGTGAGTGGTGGTATCACAATGTATAAGATATGAAATAATTTCATCTACAAACTAAAACAACAACTTATTAGCAATAAGAATTGTAAGTGCATTAGTTATAAAAGTAAAGAATACAATGAGTGTACAAGACTCCTTTGGAATGGGAAAAAATCTTGTAGAGAAAAGCTCTAAATTTTGATTTTTATTCAAGGCATTCATAGAAATAATAATTCTTTTTAATTTTTTCTTATGAAGGTTGGTCAAAAGCTTGGTTCCTTCTAAAGATGTTTCTTTTGGAAAAACTTTTATTTTCTAATAGGTAAGAAAAAAAGTAGAGATGTGTGGCACTTCTATGCAAATTTTTCACTTCTAATATCACTAATACCTTTTCTATCACCCCATTGGTTGAGTTATTCACTTGCTTCTACGATGCATGTTCAAATAGGGATTAGTTTTGTTAAAGCTTTTCTTATGCAATGGATAAGATGATCTAGTGTCGTCATTGTGCAGACTTTTGAAAAATTATTAAAGGTGATCCTTGAAGCTATGCCATTAGTCAAATTTTTAAGGGGTGGTAAGTAGGTGGGACCTAATAAAAGAGACAAGAAGAACCACATGGAAATGCAATGCTCATTGATGAAAGGAATTTCTATAAAGACAAAGGCATTGTTCTATTGTTCAAAGCAATGTTATTGTAATTGCTTTGATTTTTAAGGAAGTCAAGTAGTAAAAAAAATTCCTACACTAATCTTGAGGAGAAGTTAATGTAAAAAAATTCTCATGTTTTTATAACAATTGCAAAAACCTAACAGAAATAACGTAAAACAACATGCATATCACAACACAGTGATTTACATGGGGAAAATCATTTCAAGAGAAAAACCCCACACTCTAAAGCCGCCCAATATATTATTCAAAAATCAATAGCAGATTACAATATACTTATAGATTAAGCTTCTCTAAAGAGTATCACTAAAAAGAGATCCACAGGTAACTAAAAATCTATAAGATTCTTACACACACATACTCCATCTCACAAACCTAATATATAGGAGACACAATACAAGAAACCATAAAATGCTATTACAAAACCATGGGTTGAAAATCACTAATAAAGAAAGTCCCCCCTTATCTCTAATTAAAGATTCCCTATGATGTGTCACTTAACACACCAACATGTGTAACACCCTTTTACAACTCATTTTATGTGTTCAACACAGTTTTACATTTTTTTATGTTAGGAGACCAAACTTTTGAAGGCCATAACTTTCAAACGAGGTGTCTGATTGATGAACCGTCTAATGTGTTGGAAAGATCACAAAATTCTCTATCAACTTATAAATTGCTACACTAGTTAGTAAAAATTTTATCCTATTTAATTTCCTCTAAATCTTTCAAAATTATATTTGCAATATTTTTTTGGCAATTTCTAAGAACGTTCAAACTTTAATATCGAGATAGAGATAACGCATTTTCTAGATTTGATTGTGTGCAATTTTTTTACAATGATCTTAGAAAATTATCGGCATGATTAGCTATCCAAATAGTAACTTTGTTTAAATGCAAGGTTGAGACACTTCTGCCAACATGATTCATGAACAATCAAAGGGGAAGTGATTGTCTTTTTTGGTAGTTCTAGATGATGATTTTAGTTTTGATTCACATGTAATCAAATGGGTAACACTCATCTATCTGATCTAAAGCCTAATATGATCACCATGATAAGGGATTATCTATTTTTAAATATGCTTGTAATTGATGGAAAAAGAGTTTGCAATTTTTTATTCTAAAGAGCCTTAACGAGTACTTTTTATAGATGGGATTTAAATACTTTATTTTTGTGCAGTCATGCACTTGAGTAATTTTTTATCTCATTAATAATAAATAGTCTATGGCATTGTGTGCTCATTATTTCTTAATTTTATAATGTTATCTTTGATATATTTAGCTTATGTAACTCTTTGGTATAATTACGTTAATCAATGCTTCTAAATAATGCATTGTGCTCTTTCAAAAGAAAATGAATTATGATATTGTTGTTAAATAATTATATTGTGCTTTTATTAAATCAAAACATAATTCAAACTTTTGGCGTATCACCATAGTATAGAGAATTATTATATTTTATTTTGATATTTTCTCTTCCCCCTTCTTCTAAAACCCAAAATCAAAGGAAGATTTTGTAAGGAAACTTGCATACAACCATATGACAATTTCCACATAATCCATAATAGATCTTATACAAATAAACACTTAGAATCCACATGCAAGAGAAAGGACAACATACCCGCAAAAATATGACATAAGATATACCCTGGGAAAACCCTCATGAGGGAAATCCCAGCCTCCAAAAGAATCCATCACCATGTATTATTCAGCAAAAATACCATTACAATACAACCATGAAAGCCTTCAAAGCCCTAGCCACAACCAAGCACTCCATGCGAACAAGCATGAATCCACACATCTCATGCCATGCTTCCAACCTTCACAAATGCTACCTTTGGCTAACCTGTCTAACCTCAACAACTACCCTTGTGGTTACTTTTATAGAAACAAGGACCAAGCTCCGACAAAACCACTAAGTGGTATTACATAAATCATGTGCTACCTAACCCCATTGACCCACATTCAATATTGGGTACTTTATTTTCTTTATTTCCCCAATATTAAATAATTACATCAAATAATATCACAATGTTACAATACAACTCACAAAGAATATTCCATGGGAATCTCTGCATGTTGCACGTCCATCTAGGTGCAACATTTACATAATAAAATGAAATAATACAATAATAAACATTATTGTGTAATGTGTAGAACACACATTTTCCCTTTTTAAAATTATAAGATTATTTTATGAATCAATCCCAATGTTTATAATATTTCCCATTGTTGGTATTTGACTGAAAATTTGAGCATCGTGAATTTTTGGCATGCCTAATGGGACACAAATTTATATCATGATTAGAGACTAGATCCCATAAATAATGACACATTCATGAGAGCGTGTTCAACTAATAATCCAAGCATCTTCTTGCCTCCATTAATAACTATCATATGACATAGGGCAATTGAGTTGAACATAATACAATCATGAATCATGGCTACACCAAGTCCTCTTAGGAACTTTGTAACATGTAATAGTAGTAGCCTTGAATACATGGGATGTGATTCCAACTAATTATCTAAAAGCACTTCCCAAGTTCACAAGGGAGGATTTCAAGACTACAATGGAACAATTAGAATATTTTGTAGATGTATATATAGTTCATCACATGGCATAGAAAAAATATTTCTGTACGGTTTCTTACAACATCCTTCAAAGGAAAGGCTCTAGATTGGTATTGATCTCTTCAACCAAATTCTATAGCCACTAGGGACTAGTTGATAAACTTATTTTTCAATAGGTTTGATGGGAAATGTGATAGATTCTTTCTTTTTCAATAATTTATTATGATCAAAAGACACATAATAGACCATTAGAGATTTGAACACAAGGTTCTATAAGACCTATAAAATAATTCTAGTTGTACCTTGAACCCCAACAAGTATGGAAATTATATTTTATTTGAAGACTTTTAACTTGAATATAATTGTTATGATCCAATTTTTGGGTGGAAAAAGTTTCTTAGATACATGTGACATAGTTGTGAGGGACAAATATGATCTAGTAGACAGTAGGAAGCTTCCTCTGAGACCAAATATCCATGTACTTCCTAATTATCTGTTCTACTTAAAGAATAACCCCACAATACTTTTTAGAGTAGCACTCCTATGTATGTATCCCCCCATATGTTAGCATATTCAAGCTTAGTGCCCCCAATGTTAGAGATGGGAAGAATAAAAAGTATTTTGTAAAGCTTCTTCAATGAGATCATTGATCTTAGAAGACAACATGAATTGGTTTTCAAAGCACTCTATTTAGAGTTCTGAGGGAAAAGTCCACTTATCAATGCAACCAAAATCAAGGATCCAAAAAACCTATTGATACACAACCACCAAACCAGATTGTCTCAATCCAAATGTTATTTCAAATGGTCGCACTTAAGCCTCATAGAGAACTAGTCATTTGCCAGAATATTTTGAAAGAAGAATCAAATGCCTCATTTTTCCTTTGTAATGATACTCACATTCCCCAATATTTCCATAGGGGAAACCTCTAATAGAAGATAGTAAAGCAAAAAAGACAAGGGATATATACTGATAATGTCACTCTAATATTAGTATTTGTTTCCTAGTATATAGACAATGTGATTGTAGTCACCCAAATGATAGGAATGTCTTTGGATCAAGAAGGTGAAATAGTAATTGAGCACATGGTTTTATCATGGATTGAAGAGGAAAATAAAATGTTTGATAATTATGTATTGATGTCAAAGGCTCTACAGGTTCAATATTATTATTTCACCCAATCAAAAGAGATGATTAGGGAGAATATATAAATCATTACTAAATTGGAAGTAACATTCAAAATGTTGATTAAAATGGTGCAAACTACTCATGTACCACAATCCAAAAAATATAAAACTGCAATAAACATGGCAAAATATCTTGGTTCTTGTAAGATTTGCCTATGAAGGTAGTCACCCAAGATCTAGAGGCCTAATGGAAATCATAATAAAAATACATAATAATATGAAAGAATAAATTTTATTCTCACCAATAATGCAATGGAATTGATCAATTGGATCGAATTGAATTAACTGAATTCACTTCATTCAATATTACAAAGGAGGCCCCTTGGTTAAATAGATGAAGGTGAGAACATAGGGGTGAATTGGATTATGAAAAGTGTCTTAATCTTGTGAAATGAAATGTAAAGTGATAACTTATCACCTACATAAGGTGGAAAAGTGAAAGTGTCTCATGCCCACTAAAGGTGGATATCCCTCATGTCATATGTGGCTCCTAAGTAAACAAAACTAGCATGCATGTTTATAACTTAGGATGATAACTTACTAGGTGCAACAATTAAACACACCAACACCCCCTTAAGTGAAACTTAAGTAGAATTTATACACATAATCCAAGATGGGTTATGGATACTACGCCATGTTAGGTACCCATGTACAAATGCAATGCAATCTCTCATAAATGAAGAAAAGAGGAAAATATAGTGGGAAAAAACTCCTCCAAAAAAAGATGAGAAATCAAAATAATCTCGAAGAATAATAAGGACAAAAATCCATGTGAGGAAAAAATCCTCCTATAAGAGAGAAGAAGAGGGTCAAAGTGCTTCCTCACAAAAAGTGAAGAAGGATCATCTCTATCAAAGGGAATATAAATTTCATCAATGGTGTCTCCTAAATTTGTAAGATAGGACTCCACAAACAAACCTATAATGTCTGTCAAATTTTCATCCAAAGTTATTGTATTTGGAAGAGAGTGTATAGCCTGCTATACTAAATCACAAGAAGCCAGAACTATATAAATACAAGAATAATCAAGAACAATAGTAGATTCAATATCAAGAGGAGGGGATGGAATACAAGTCTCAATAACTAGATCACATATGAGAATACCCAAGTTCAAGTAGCCAAAGTACTCCTCAAGGTTAGAACCCACACTAGAAGTGTGATCATAATTTTGAAGAATCACAATAATAAATAGGAAAAAAGTATGAAAAGGAGTATAACCAAGATTAATTATCCATTTCCCCAATAGCAATGATCGATCCACTCTCAAAATCTCTAATGATAATTGAATCGGGAGTGAACTCCATAGTCTTCCTTGTTGCACCATGACTAATTTGATAGATGGAAAGGAGATTATTTTTCAAGTGAGGTACACACAAAAAATCATTTAAGGTGTCATCTTCAATATCAATATATTCCTTCCCATTCACATTCCTATATTTAATTTTCCCAACCAAAATATGCAACATGTTGCGAGGCTCAAATGAAGAGAATGTAGATTGCAAAGATGTCATACGATGAGAAGCTCCTATCTAGAATTCATCTCCCTAAATCATGACCTGTACTAGCTAAAAGAGAATACCCTTTGTTCTTGTCCCAAAATTGTGACTCTTTTCATTATCAAAATTTATTTTTTATGAAGAAGGTGAAGTAGTAGTAGACTATCTTGAAGGGAAACTGATTCTATTGTTCTAAAAAGATGCTTCAATTATTCAATATCTTTCTTATAAAAATAGTGTTCTTCATGTCCAATATTCTTGCAATATGAACAATTAGGAGTCTCCTTTTTAGATGATTCCCCCTTAGGAGAGGATGTAGAATGTCCTTGTTGAGAAGAAGAAGTTTGTGCTCTATCCTTGTGTGGCTTACGCTTTGATTGCTTATGGTTCTTGTTGGATTCTTTCCCATGATTAGCCACCAAAGCATGTGACTTGGATGACTTAAGTATACCCATTATGATCATTTTTTCTTGTTCAAGCATCAACATCTCTATGAATGAGTGAAGAGATGGTGTAGTATAGGAACTCCCCATAGTTAATCGATGAGTTTGGAAACTCGAAACAAAAGTTGCAAATTGTGAAGGAAGCATGTCCAACAAATTGAAGACCAACTATGCATCCTTATTATCAATTCCACAATCTTTGAGTTGTAATTTTAGCTCTTTTTCCTTAATTTAAAGTATTGGATAGCATCAAAATTATTAGGATCTAAATTTTTGATATCATTGTCAAGTTTGTATTCCCTAATATCATCAACCGTGCCATATAATTGACCAAGTTTATCCCAAGAATTAATTATTGTATACTTATCAATGTGAAAGATAAGACCAACTAATACACATTTCCTTAATGTTCCAAGAGTCATAGTAATTTTAATGATTCAATTCATTTTCACATTAGGATATGATGGTTCCTAAATAGTTTCATCAATGTAGTGAGTTAATCATTTCTTCACCAGTTTACTCCTTTCATTTATTTTCCATGTTGCATAATTATGTGAAGTTAAAAGTGGAAAACCCATGGAAAAAAATTAGAAGAGAATGCAAGAGAAACTAAAGGCACAATCATCCAACACAAACCCCCAAGTTCACTTAATCAAGGAACCCCTCCAAAATAAATGATGTAGCACTTTATACTAGTACAATTACAATGGCCATTTGCAAGTCAAAGGAAAAGTGGATTTTTTATTCTAGTGATTACAATGGCCTCAATAAAGCTATATGAGACTTGGATCACTATGCAAAATGACCTAGCTAAGATCATGTATTACAATTGCCAAAATCAAGAAAATTAAGCCAAGTGTTGAAAGTACAACTTATAATCATAGTGGATACAAACTGATAAAATGAAGTAGAAGAAAATCAGACACTTAAAAAAAATGTCACCTAAAAATGAGTCTGTTTTAGCTTGAATGAAGCCCTAAAAGTTTACAACGTGAGGATTGCTCAAAAAAACCTATGAAAACATTAATTTTTAAAAAAATATGTGCATGTAAATTCAAATATAATTTTGCCAATGTGTAGACATGCAAAAATATCCCAAATTACAAAAAAAAAAAATTTGGAAAAGGAGATCAAATTACTAAGTTATGTGCATTTGAAAGTCATCTCCAAAACCAAAATATCCAATAATGAGAGGGGGGAAACTAATTATCCCACATTGGTTGTGGAGAGGAAATTGTTTTAGTTCATATATACATGTTGTGTGTTTGAGCAACCAAATCACAAGAGTTGATGCCTAAACATGTTTTGGATGGCGTAGATGATGTGGCTCATGTAGTGATTTTATGGCAATAAGTGGAATAAAATGTAGTAAGGATGTGACACCTATGACATGTGAAAATTGGGGATTGGTCTAAAACCATATAATATTTGGCTCTTCTGATTGTGATGGTGGGGTTGTTTTTTCCCATAGCACCTAGAAATAGTTGCTACCTCCAGGATCTGACAAATGCATGCAACCTTAAAATGCTCATATATTTGATGTATCATGTATGATTTTAATGAAATGAGGGTCAATATTAGGATTTTTATACCTCTTGAATGTCATTCCAATCTCAAGTTTACAACAACAATCTCCAATTTCTCTTGACCAAATTTGGACTATAACATATAATTTGATGAGATCAAATTGATTGTATTCACTATACTCTTATTTTCGCAAATGAAAAAATGAATGTATCATTTTCTTGTGTATCATTTTAGTGTTGATAATTTACTTGGGATGTTGATTCAAAAAGTATAACAAGAATCTTGGAACTAGACTACATAATTGGTATCATCTCCAATTATTGTTATGATTGTATCAAATAGAGGGGTTCTAAAAAAATTATATATAAAGAAGATAGTGTAAAATTGCATCTAAAAACAATACAAAGAATGGATGAATCACAAAGGACATGGGAGAATAGAAGTATCATAGACTTGTGTGTGTGAATTAGTGGACCTGTTATCTACAACACCACACTTCAATAGATCATTATATTAGTAGAAAAGCATAAAAAATAAGGTTTTGAAGCTAAATACTAAAATCGATCTATTGCTTCCTATCTAGGAGGAGTATGAAGAATGCCATAATCATGCCCTCAAATTATGCACAAATCAGTGAAATATACAACCTAAGAATGGAAGATTTGAATCAAAACTAATCTAAATGCTCACTAAACATGCATATTAGCTCTAAAAAGTATGATAATAACAATGCATAATATAAAAACTACTATGCAATATGAATTCACAATTAATCTAAACAACATAACGAAAATGAGCTCAAAACTCATTCTATTTATAGAAGAAATGAGGAGAGAGAGAGAGGACAAGGGTCATTAATGGAGGTGTAAAAAACATTAATGAGGTGTAAGAGACATTAATGCCAAAGGCAATGATGAGGCATGGGCTTGAGGAATCTCCATTAATAATGCATTAATGAGAGCAATTAAGAGGCACGGTGAGGGGTGTAAGTCCAAGCTTGATAAGGTGGACTTAGAGGGAGCCAAGCTTGAGAAAGTTGACTTTCTCAAGTGGGTTGAATTCCTAATCACAAAATTAGGAATGTGACAACATTAGAAAGGGGGTTAAGATGGGATTTAAGATTAGGCTTAGGCTTAGCATGGGGGGAATAGGTTGGGATGGGTTTGAACCTAGGGTTAAGGTGGTTGAGATAGGTTAGGCTAGGGTTAAGGGGAATATTAATGAAATGAATTATAATTAATATATTCATTAAAAAATAGGAAAATTAATTATTTAAGCCTTTGGTTGCTTTAAATAATTAATTTGGACTATAGCCAATTAATTAGATTAATTTAAGCTAGAAGACAAGGTTTTTGTAAGTGATTAGATATAATAGGGATTTATTTAATTCCTTTTGAATTAATTATCTTATCCATGTTTGATTTGAAATGATTTGAATTAAAATTGATTGGTTTTGATTGGCTAAGGTGATTAATAAAATTTAGTGATTAAATCACTTAGGAAATTAAATTTGATTCGAATGAATTATGCCAGCCGATTGAAGAGTTGTCTGGACATAATTGGGGGTATGATCACACTTAGGGAAAATAGGGTCTATAGTCAGAGAAGACCAAATCCAAGTGGTTAGATTTGCCCCTCTTAGAATTGATGTGCAAGCAACATATTGATTCAAAGAAAGTTTTTTGATGTTGACTTCAGAAAGATTGAGAATTTCACTCACGATCGAACGAAATACTTGATGAGATCAGTCTCACACTTGATTGAACTAACCTGATAGAATTGACTTTTAATTTGATCAACAAAGGTCAATACACAAATATCTTAAAGAT
This sequence comes from Thuja plicata, assembly GCA_018584345.1. Lineage (NCBI taxonomy): Eukaryota > Viridiplantae > Streptophyta > Pinopsida > Cupressales > Cupressaceae > Thuja > Thuja plicata. The sequence goes on along the minus strand of MU224257.1, from coordinate 156,322 downwards.
ACCAATTCTAAACTTGGTTTTTGTCCAAAGATTGATAATATTGATTCCAAACCTGGTTATCATCCAAAAGTTAGTATGAAGCTACCAAGAGCTTAGTAAGAATCTTTAAAAATGTGAAAACACAAGATATCCAGCTTATGAGAACCAAAGCTTTCTATCCAACAGTTCTGACTTTGTCAAGGAAACTATCATGCCCCTAGTTGTTTGATAACGAAGTCATTTTTAATTCTATTTTGAGCAAGAATTTTATTGACGATAGTGTGATCATGCCCCCTCAGGAACGAAATTGAAGGAAAAAAATAAAATCACTCTATTGAAAAAATGTATAACTTGCATGGAGCGGTTAGGTCAAGAAAGAATGAATTAGAGAATAGAGAAATGGGGGTGTGTTTAAGAGTAAACACATGAGAACCAAGTTAATTATGTGAAAATGTGAGCTGTGGGACTGATAAAATGATGTCGGACCAAGATGTTGATGATTAATGTGTGAGTTCATGGATTTTCGGAACAGATGGAGCAATTCTGCATTTTTAGGAGTTGTCGCAAAAATTTTACTGTACTGCATAAAATGCCTTAGGTACCTTCGATTTGGTTCCTGATTGATCAACAAGAGAACACAAATGGAGTTCCAGTTGCTTGGGAGGAGTTTTGAAACCCCTAAATAGCTCAAAAGACCAATATATATCTCAAAAATCACCATTTTACTATTCATTTTCACTTTTTACCCATAGTAAATTCTAGAGCTCTATAGAGAAGATGGTGGTCCCCGTGCAGAAACATCATTTTGAGCTCAGCTGTCGACATCAGCACCCCCGACCGACTATGCACCTCTGGTAAGTACTTGTAAAACTACCTCATGAATTTGGTATTTTTCATTTTCATGCTTTCTGGTAGATGTTATAGCCTTTTGAATTCTGGGTCGAATCCAGGATTCTGGATCGCACCCTGCTAAACCCGTGTCGCATCCGGTTTTTCCTGGATCGCATCCTATTGTCCCAAATTTCTGCATCGCATCCAGTATTTCCTGGATCGTATCTGGTTTGCCCCATTTTGGCTTAGTTTAGAATATGAAATTAGGGTTATGTTGTACCCTATTTTTTAGGATCGTACCCCATTTTTGAGGTCGCATCTAGGATTTTTGAGATCGCACACAACATCCTCCATCGCATCCTATGTTTCCAGGATCACATCTAGGAAAAGAGATCGCACCCTATTTTTCCAAGATTGCATCACGTTTTGAGACTTAGGATTTTTTTCAATTTTTGAACCATCTTCTTTCTGCAGACCTTGAATCACTTAGCTGGTTATGTTTCTACATTTTTGTCATAGAGATTGATCTTTGTTAATTGCCACCTTTGTAAAATAGGTTGATTTTGAGGTAGTAGCATTTTGAGGGACATATCCAGGGTGTGTGCTTACCTTGGCCAGACTGTTGTCAGATGATGAGCAAGACATAGTGGTCCATGTAGGATTACGATCATTGATTGGTTTACCTGATATTGGGGTAAATCGAGGTTTGTTGACTACTCTTGTCAAGAAATGGCACTCAGAGCACAACACCTTCCATCTCCCGACTAGGGAGATGATAGTCACACCTGAGGACGTGTGGCGTATACTTCAAGTTCTAGTTATGGGTCACGAGGTGTGTTTTGAGGAAAATTCTACCGTTGCCATTGGTGCAGCTCATCGTTTCTTCTAGGATGACACTATTGATCGGAGACAGATTTCATGGGAATACATGTGCAATCACTATGATCATCTATCTATATACTTGGTGGGATTGATTGGTGGTATCCTGATGCTAGACAAAGTACAACACGGGTTTCTTGTAGGATGGTTGGATATGCTTAAGCAGATGGTCATATCTAGACAGAGATTTGCACGGGGTAGCTGTATTCTGACCCATATGTATCAGGAGCTCCATGAGATTGTTTATCAATATACCTAGAGCATGACTGTAGGGATCTTGATTTTGCAGATCTGGGCCTGGGAGCACATCCCAGTGACACGACCTATTGTAGACAGGCAGCAAGCACCTGAGATGTTATATGTATATATGTACGTAGGTTTGATTTAGCAGCCCCATCTAGGAAAGGTAGAGTATTGGTGGCCGTATTTGGATTGTGAGGAGTGGGCCTCTAATGGTAGACAAGTTCCATTTTTCTTCCAAAGTAGGTACCTGATCGGACGTACCAGATACATCATAGAGCATTTTGTACATACCCAGGTATTTAGACAGTTTGGACGTCGACAGGGAAGGAGCCAGGATGTGACAATATATGCTTGGATTCATGACGAGACACCATTGTGGGGCACCCAACTGAGATATGAGACCACACATCATGAGATTAGATATATGGTCAGAGTTGATTGGGATCTTCAGCTTGATGTTGCAGATGCAGGTTGTTCGGATAAATACGCAGCAAAGATGCTTCAGTATCCATTTCCACAATTTACAGTTCCAGAGGAGGCTATTCCTTGTATAAAGGACCTTGTAGATTATGATCCTGATGATCACCTAGCCAGATGGAGAGGAGGAGCACAGAGAGATAGGGGTGCTGGGGGAGGGCGAGATGGAGGTAGCGATGGTAGACAAGATGGTAGGCACCCTCCTCCAGATGACGGAGACGATGGTGGAGATGACAGGGGAGGTGGTGTTGTGGGTGGTATGGGAGAGGAGGCCAGTGGCAGTGGAGAGGGTCGACGCACCCGCTTCAAATTTGTTGCTCCCAGGATGGATCCAAGGCCTTTAATTATAGGGGATCAACAAAGATAGTAGCAGCAATAGCCATAGGACAGGTCACAGGATAGGCCTTCAGGGCAGGATTCTGGCAGGGGTTCGGGCAGGGACGGAGATCCCTTATCTCAATGTGAGCAGGAGTTAGAGCAGCTTAGGGCTAGGATTATGACATTAGAGGCCAGGCTCACTGCAGTAGATGCCATGATCACTGTAGCAGATGCTTTTCTTGTTGATTGAGATACACAGCTGGAGAGGCTTAGAGCAGAGAGAGACACACATGCTCAGACTATAGTACACCAGGCGCAAAGATTGACCTATTATTATGCTTTATACCATGCTACAATGCCAGAGGGACATAGAGTTGTATCATTTTCACGGCTGGCACAATAGTCAGAGGGGTCCATGCCACCTCCAGAAGTTCCATTTGTACCACCTCCTCCTCCTCCAGATTAGGGAGAGGGGGGAAGTCAGAGTTGATGTTGTATCTTATCACATATTTTTGAGATTATATTGTATATTTGGATCCTTCTAAGAACATTCTTTTGTACGATGACACTTTATACATGTATATCTGATTCTTCCTATCATTCTAATACTCTGATACTCTTTGTGTAGACTTGTGCCATATTTTTGATCTGTACCATGGTTATATATATGACTGATGCAGCTGTTTCAGATTCTGACATGTTTCATGCATTCTCTTTTCTTTGATAGATGTTGATGCACATGTGATTAGATTTATCTTGGTCTTATGATGAGTTAGATTTGTAGATGATAACATCATTTATGCAGTTTTGAATTTTTTACTGATATAAATATGTTTCAAACGATACTATGTGAATATGCAAATGTATGTTTTTGAGTTTTTCTTATGCAAGTAAAATGTATGGATGCACTTAGGATGTAGAAATAAATGTGATGCATAAATGCTTTATTTTTTTATTTTTCTTCTATCTCATTTTATCAATGCAAAATGTATGCTATGGATGTGCAACGATATAAATATCAGTAATGGATGTAAGTAACTTGGATTTAGAAGAAAATCAAAATCATTTTGAGCTCAAAAACCTTATGCTTTTGTTTCTTTCAAAAAGGAATCATGCAATCTCTAAATGCAGCTATATGCAGACTCTTAGGACTTGTCACTGATTTGCAAATATTGTATCTTTTTTATCATCATTGGGTTCTTGTCGGAATGTATACCACCTGATAGTACAACAATCACTAATACCCATTGATATTATGAAAGTATGAATACTATGTTTAATTGATGAAATGTCAAAAATAGACTTAGGCATCAAGGCATAGAAGCCAGGATAACAAGCTAGTCACCTTCCTTTTACTATATTAGAAGTTGTGTAAGGTAAGATATTGGACCCGCAATGACCTTGAAAATTCATATACTAGGGTACATTATGCTTCATATACTTTAGTAAGAATCTGATTTTAGAAAACAAACAAGGAAATTGTTTCAAACTCATTGTAGTTTACACATAACAAAGATCAAGATATATGCGGCTATCCACTCATGGTGGCAGCTTTTACCATAAACATCCAAGTTAGGTGAAATTTATAGGATTATTTAGAATAATCACCATATGTAGAAAACCAAGAAAATGTTATGCCCCCCATCCTTGTGACTCTTTGTCTTTGCACAGACGTCATGGAGTAACTTGGAAGACATAACAACTATCAATTGAGATTCAATCAAAGAACACTCATAACTGCTTAGATGCCCCCAGTTAAAACATCATGGGTACATAAAAGAGTCATAATCAAACCAAGATCAAACTGTGGTTAGCTAGTATTGAGAAATACTATTGAATCATTTTTTAAGCACAGTAGAGATTCATCAATCAAAAGTTTGGAATTTAAGCAATATGGCTCTCATGTCTGTGTATAACTTTGTCCCTATTTGCAAGCCAATGTAGTGTTTAGGAACATCCTTTACATGAATGTAGTGCTTGTGCCATCCTTATTTTGTGAAAGTGATAATTTGGTGCAAGCATTGTCACAAGAAAACCCATCCTATGACGACCTAGCAGACTCAACCTAACATGCTAGCAAAGATACCCCAGTGTGGAATTACTTGTTCCTAAGACAGAAATGTAGACAAATCCCAAGCAAGGATAAGATATTCGTAAGGGAAAAAAGTCAACTTTTAGCATAGGTGTAATCGTGAAGGCCTAGTATTAGCAATGTATTGATAGATAGGGTGCATAATACAAGTGATGCCTAATTGCCAGGTTTTCACCACCTAGAAAAAAATTCTCATTCTTTTTGCTACCAGGATGCCCGTTTTACCAGGTTTTCATCAAGGCACTTTTCTCTTTTTCAATTTGTTTTGCTCTTTTTCTTGTTTTGAATGTTTGTGATAGTATCAAGGCATATTTTTTCTAGGTTTTCACCAAGGATAGCTTTTCTTCAGGACTTTTTTCCACTATTTTTGGATTTCTTCAGGATCAATTTTATGATGTTTTTGGTATTTTCTGATATTTTCACTGTACAGGCTCTGCTAGCCAAACATTAAGCGTAGAACCACTTCAAATGTAGGGTATTGATAAGATCTAGAAGAACATCTCCCCCAAGTAAAGCTAGTTGAAATGCTCCAGTCCCAAAAGTAGCAGTGATAACATAAGGTCCCAACCAGTTAGGTTCAAACTTTCCTTTCTATTCCCGGTTAGGCTGGTTTTTAAGATTCTCCTTTAGGACGAGATCCCCCACTTGAAATTGTCATGGTTTGACCCTTTTATGATACCCTTTGGACATTCATGTTGGGTACACTTTTAGGTGATCAAACACTTGTTGCCTGCGCTCATCAAGTAATTCTAGTGAATTCACCCGATCAATGCGGTATTGCTCATCAGTAACAAGACCTTGTAAAGATATCTGCAAAGATGGGATTTCAACCTCAATAGGTAGTACCGCTTCAATGCCATAAACTAGGGAAAATGGCATGGCTCCAGTTGGTGTTCTGATGCTAGTTCTGTAGGCCCAAAGTGCTGGATTTAGTTGCAAATGCCAGTCTCTGCCAGACTCACTCACAGTTCTGTGTAGGATCTTGAGAATATTCTTGTTAGATGCCTCAGCCTATCCATTAAATTGAGGGAAATAGATTGAGGAGAAATGTTGAGTAATGTGGAACTGTTCACAAAGGTCATCAATGTCTTGGTTTTTAAATTGGCCCCCATTGTCTGTTACAATTGAAGAGGGTATCCCATATCTACAAATAATATAGTTCAATATGAACATAGCCACCTGTTTGTCAGTGGATTTGATTAGTAGCATGGCTTCGACCCACTTTGTGAAATAGTCAGTGGCCATAATGATGAACTTATGTCCATTTGAAGAATTAGGATATATTTGTCCAACCAAGTCAAAGGCCCACTGCTGAAATGGTCAATGTTTTATGAAAGGTATAAGTTCTCTAGAAGGAGCATGGATGAGATTTCCATGTGTTTGGCATTTATGACATGTTTTAGAAAATTGAATAGCATCTTTTTCCATTGTAGGCCAGTAATAGGCTACTCTAAGAAAATTCTTTGCTAGTGAAAATTTGTTTGAATGTGATCCACATACACCCTCGTGGACTTCTTTTAATGCACGATCCGACTCTTCGTATTCTAAAGATCTAAGAAGTGTACCATCGAGACCTCACCTATATAAATTATTAGTTATGAGGACATAACGCGATGTTGTAATAATCAAGGTTCACTTTTCATTTTTGGATAGATCACTGGGAATAGTTTGGTCAGTTAGGTAAGCAATGATTTTAGCATACCAAGATTGGTCTTGGGTGTTCAAAGCATAAATTACTTGGTCTTCAGGGGTATCAAAGACTGGGTAGGATAATTCTTCCACCAAGAAATCATAGCAGAATTGATGTTCCTCTAGTTTTAACATGGATGCCAGTGTAGCCATAGCATTTGCAGCTTTATTCTTTGTTCTGGGTATCTGTTGGAACATGATGAAGACAAAGTACTTCTTTAGGTCATCTACCATCTGCTTGTAGGGCATCAATTATCATCTTTCATCTAATAATCTCCATTGACATGATTGATAATGAGCTGAGAGTCACCGTACACATGTAACTCTACGATTTTCCATTCCATGGCAAGCTTAAGACCATTTACTAATGCTTCATATTCAGAAATGTTGTTGGTGCATGGAAACATCAATTTGTAGCACTTTGGTATCTTGTGGCTTTGAGGAGTTATGAATAGAACCCCTGCTCCAGAGCGTTGTTGTGTGAAATAACCATCAAAGTACATCTTCCATGGATACTCAATTAAATGCATAATTGTCTCATCAGGGAACTCAATCCTTAAAGGTTCATCATCTTGGAGTGGTGAATCAACTAATTGATCTGCGAGGACTTGTCATTTAATAGCCCTCCTGTCCACATACTCAATGTCAAATTCGCTCAGAATGAGGACCCACTTTGCCAGATGTCCTGTTAATGTTGTTTTTCTCAGGAGGTACTTCAAAGGATCTATCTTTGCAATGAGCCTTACTGTATGTGATAGCATGTAATGTCTTATTTTTGTGATGCAAAGACAACCGCTAAGCATGCTTTCTCAATAATGTTGTAATTGAGTTCATAGAAGACTAGTGTTCTACTGATGTAGTAGATTTCTCTTTCTTTCTTAGTTTCATCCTCTTGTGCGAGTAATACTCCTAATGATGTGGTTGTAGCTAAAATATATAGGAGTAATGGATTTCCATCAATGGGTGCCATAAGAATGGGTGGAGTAGCCAGGTACTCTTTTAATTCTCTGAAGTTGGCTTCAAAATGTTCATCCCATTTGAAGGTGACCCCTTTACATAGAAATTTGGTAAAGGGTTGTGCTCTGTCGGCAAGTTGTGACATGAACCTCCTGATCGACTAGAGTCTCCCTTGTTACATCCTCATTTGACTAATGTTGTGTGGAGGAGTCATTTCTAGTGTAGCTTTGACTTTGCTAGGGTCTACCTCAATTCCTTTTGTTGAGACAATAAATCCTAGGAGCTTTCCTGATTGGACCCCAAAGGCACATTTCTCTGGATTGAACCTGAGTTGAAATTGCTCCATACAATCCAATATCTTCCTCAAATCATCAATATGAGTATTTCTTTCTTTTGATTTAGCTAAGGTGTCATCCACGTAATCCTCCATGTTTTTATGAATCATATCATGGAATATAGTGGTCATTTCTCTTTGATATGTAGCACATGTATTATTTAACCCAAATGGCATAACGTTCCAGCAAAAGGTGCCCCATGCACATGTAAATGTGGTCTTCTCTTGATTGTCAAGAGCAATTTTAATCTGATTGTAGCCTAAGAAACTATCCATAAGTGAGTACATTTGGTAACCCGCTGTGAGGTCTACAATCATATCAATATTAGGCAGTGGAAAATCATCTTTAGGACATGCCTTGTTTAAGTCTATGAAGTCTGTACATATCCTGATAGATTTATCTGATTTGGATACTGGGACCACATTAGAAATCCATCATGCGTAAGAAATGACTCTGATGAATCCAGCTTTAAGCAACTTCTCTAGCTCTACTTTTACTAGTAATGCAATATGAGGATGCATCTTTCTTAGTTTCTGTTTTACGAGTTTGATCCCGGGAGCTATAGGTAAATGGTGCATTATCAATTCTGGATTCAGCCTTGGCATATCTGTGTAAGACCATGCAAATTTGATATTTTTCTCTTTCAGGAACTTAGTAAAATGTGTCTTCTCCTCGTCTGACAAAGATTGTGCTAGGTGAACTATTTGAGGAACTTCAGTTGTGCCCAAGTTAACTGGTTGTGTTGATTCTATTAGAACTGAAGACCTTTCTTGAAAGTTCTTGGGGAGGATATCAAGAATCTCATCTTTTGGCACCTCTGAGAGGTTTCCACCATCAGATATGTCTTTTGTTTTTACAATTTTAGAATCTGACACTGCCACAACGTGGTTTTCACTGTCAGTTGTCTTTTTCTTTTTATTTTTCAATTTTTTACTGAGAAACTTGATATCCTCCTGTGACATGTTCACGTTCCTTGCATTGGTGGAAGAAGGGTAATGTTCACAAGTGTTTAGGTAGCAAGCCAAGGTGTAGTCATTAGGGAAGTCGAGGATAGGAGTAGGATCTGTATTAGTCCAATCAATTAGGTTTGGGTTTATCAAAGACAAGGAATCAGACTTTGGGAAGGACAACATTGTGTTAGCATCAAGACTATTAACTAGCATGACACGTTCGATCAGGTTAATCTCTTCGATGCTTAGATCAATAAGAGTTAGATTGTCATTATCGAAGTCAGTGTTAGTTATATGTAGACCAAACTCTAGTGACTCTTCGGTGGAGTATTCTTCTTCTTCATCTCTTTTTAGGAGGAGGCTCCTAACTTGTCACCTCTAAATTTCTTCTAGACCTAGGAGAACACCAGTCTCTTCATCAATGATTGGGGGAAGGAGTTCCTCCTCTGATTCAAGAATATCAACACTGTTAGGAGTGGTGTTAGAATGTTCTCTGTGTGCAGATGGATTGCAAACTTGTGAATTACATCAATTTCAATGTCCTCCATGAAACAAATAGTTCATCCCACTCATAATCATGTGAGTCGATTACTGCATCATCAGACCTGTTCAAGAATTCAACAATAGTTACCTGGTGTATCCTATTAGCCACTTGTAGATCAAAGTGTGGTAAATCAAGGATATGTGAAACTGTGACCAACTTCCCCCAGTTAGGATGTAAATCTTATTGTCAAGGTGTGTCTTTAGTAGCTATTGCAACCAATGGTATTGTTGGATCATCTTCTATTGTTTCTTCTACCTCTTGAATAGGAGTTTGTGCTAACAAAGGCATGCGAAGGTCTTGTGGTACTTCAAAGCTTGGTACATAACACTTTCCTTGATATTTGGGATTCTCTGTGCCAACATGTAATAATCTTTCATAGGACCATGGTTCCAGCTCTATTTATTCTATTTCATCACTCCCTTTGTCAGAAACTGGACTATCTCGTGAAGAAGGGTCTTCAGATTTATTATTGAAACCTAGTCCCATTTTATCTTTAGTATCCTTGAATTCCATGTGTATAGATTCAATGAGTCCTTTTCCTTTGTCTCCTAAAGGTCCTTTTCCTTTATATCCCATTTGTTTGAGGAGATCATATCCTTTCCCATACTTCTCTGGGGATATTTCCACATGTTTTACCTCAACTTCCTTTGCTTCTCCCTTGTAAAGCTAGGCCAAGACTGCATGTTCTTCTGTGTTATCTAAAGAAGATGTGGATGCCTTAACCATGCCAGTTGCTTTGTGGATTTCTGGCATTCGAGGTGCAGCAGGTGTGAATGATGAGGAAGGTTTTCCATAGGATCTTGGTGATACTGGGAGTTCTATTAATGATGGGTTCATGCCCATCTTGTATTCTCCTATACCCGTTTCTTCAAGTTTTAAGGTCTTTCCAAAGCTTTTCATAACCATGTCTTTAGTAGTCTCAAGAGCAATCTCATCTGTAGCCTCCTTGTTATGCGGAACCATACTACCTACTTTAATATTGTTGCAAGTATAATTGGCATCTGCATGAATTGTCACTTCCACCCCATTATGTGGGAACTTGATACATTGGTGGGAGGTAGACGACATAGCTTGCATTTTGTGAATCCAAGGTCTCCCTAACAGTATGTTGTAAGCCAAGGGTAGATCCATAACTTGACATATGACATTCCTTTCAACTAGCCTGACTCTGATGGGTAGAACAATAAGGCCTTTAGAGGATATTTCTTCCTCATCATAAGCTTTGATTGTGATTTTGCTTCTAGAGTCAATGGTCTGTTCTGAGAGACCCAGTTTCCTGATGAGATAAAGGGTACAAATATTCAATCCTATGCCTCCATCTATCAATACACGTATAACATGGGATTTATGAATGAGAACCTCAATATGAAGGGGTTGATTATGTGGATGTGTCAATGATTTATCATCTTCCTTTGAAAAAGAGAGGTAATGTGGCGCTGAGATGTGATTAACCATCGCTTGGAATTTGTCTATATCAAGGTATTTTGGCACATTTGCAGCATGTGGGGTTTGTTCAAGAATTTCCCTATGCACTGTGGAGATTTTAAGCAACTCAAAGATGGAAATTTTAGCAGAGGTTCATTGTAATTGATCCACCAGGTTGTACTTTTCTACAGGAGTAGTAACTATTTGTTTTGTCATTGTTGGTTTAGGGATAGTGACAATGGGTACTTTGGAAGTTGTTGTTGGTTTTGAGGAGGAATTGGGTCCTTTGATCGTGACTTGTGCTTGACCTCGGGTCACCACATTTGATTGGGTAGATGTGTTTTGAACACCTTTGATAGTGACCACATTAATTGATTCAATTTTAATGTCTAGCATGTTAATCACATTATCATTTTTAGAGTAGGCGTAGTTCACTTCATTCCCTTTTCCTTTAGATGCTTCTCCTTTCTCGTAGTTAAGGAATGACTTGTTAAATGTTGTATGATCTTTGTTAGTGGTGTGTCCTTACACCTTGATCTCTCCTCCTTCAATAAGGTCTTGGATAACATGTTTGAGTTTAAGATAGTTGTTAGTCTTGTGTCCTTTGTTCTTGTGAAAGACACAGTAAGAATTGTCATCCCACCACCTTGGTTTGACTTCCGGCTCCCATGGTTTGGAATCTGGGATTGTGAGAACTTTTTTGTCTAATAGTGTCTTTAAAATAGTCTCAAGAGGTTCTCCCAAAGGAGTGAATGTTCTTTGAGGCTTGTAAGTCCATGGCCGGCCTTTATTCTCATTGTTTTCTCTAGGTATGGAGGTTGTTACCTTGGCATCTTTTCTTGCTTAAATGCTATTTGTTAGGTTGAACACCTCAGGTTTAGGACTAATATTGGAGGCATCTACTACTCCTTCATTGACAACATTTTTGTTTTTCTTCCACCACTTAGGTTTGTTGTTGGGGTTGTTAGATTTGTTTTCACTTTGGAGAGTGATTTCTCCCTTTTAACAATGAATTCTTCGATACTGATGGAATTTTTTATCATCCTGTTGAAGCTAGGGGAGTCTTGCATTTGCAATGCGTAGTTCAACTCAAGTACCAAGTTATTAAAAAATATTTCCATTTTCTCAAATTCGGGGATAGCTCTTGAATACCGTACAAAGATTTTCCTCCACCTTTGTAGAAAGTGTGTAAAGGATTCGCCAGTCTTTTGTTTAGTGTTGCACAGATCCATCATAGTCACATCATGCTATATATTATAGGAGTAATGTTGGATAAACTGTTGAATTAACTCCTCAAAATTTTTTACCTTAGGTGTAAGTTTTGAGAACCACTCTATGGCGTTGCCTCCTAGACTTCCCAGAAAGAGTCGCATGAGGTATGTAGGTTCATGCATGTATTCTATGCTGAGAGCACAAAATTCTCTCACATGGTCATGTGGGTCGGTCTCTCTCGTATATTTGTCATATTTCGGTCTTGCCATGTTAGGAGGAAATGGGACCATATTAATACTCTTGTCGAAAGGAAATGGACAAATGGAGTCCAAAGAGTATTTCATCTTGGGTTCAGCCTTCTCCTATTTGAGAGTCACAAGCTTTGTTTGCATCAAGGTTAGTTGTTTGGCAAGAATAGATATAGGAGTTGACACCTCCTTTTATTTTAGCTTTTCCACATCATAATCTTTAGGTAATTTTATGCCAGTGGATGCTAGATGGAGAAAGAATTTCTCTTTATCTTCGCCAATCATCTTTTCCAACGTCTTTTGGAATTTCTTGCTCTATTTGAGTTTATTTTATTCTTCTTCAATGATGTCTTCCTCATTGTCTGAATCAAAAAAAGGATGGTCAAAGTGTGGTTCTTCTTCCCCATTTCTATCTTCATGCTTTTGGTTTTTATCATTGTCGTAGTCCTCAAAAGCCTTACTCCATTCGTGAGTGGCTCTTTCCATTTCTAGAGAGTCTAAATCAAATAGGGAACCACGAGATGTTTCTCCTCGCTGAAAGTGTAGTGATCTTGGAGGTGCTTCTGATTCCTTAGAAGTGTACTTGTTACGTCTAGTGTTAACCATGTATTTGGATCTCAACTTTGTCAAATTTTCTCGATAGTGTCAAGTAGAGTCCCAAATAGTTCAAGTGAGTGTGTCTAGGTAGAGGTGTCATTTGTGTTTTGGTGAAAGTAAATGATTCCAGCATCAAAGGGTTGGAATACCCTGATAGTGAGATGCGAATCAAGTTTTTGTGAAAAGCGAATAGACTAGATGTGTTCAGACTGATTGTGAGAAACTGACAGGACATGCAAGGTAGACGTCTGAAAAAGTGTTTTGACACAGGAATAGGGAAACCAGAAAAGACAATAGGGATGGACTAAAGAGCCAAAAGGGTATCCAAATCTATTGAGGTTTTCTGAGAAACTAATCTACAAGTGCCCACTATCCTAGATGTGAGCCAGGAAATTTAGTATGCAAGCTTCTGATGCGACATTTTACCCTAGATCTGGTGAAGTTCTGGACAGATATGATGTAGGATACTAGATACGAGCAAGGATACCAGATATGAGCCAGGAAATAGAGGATGCAAATTTTTGAGGTTCTGTCAGATTTTGTCAGTTTTGTAAAATGCATTTTTGAAGTTTGTGAATTTTGTTTGATCTGGGACTTTTCAGTGCATGAAAAACACATGTAAATCAAGGATTGAATTTTGTTACTTGTTTTGAAGGTATTATCTTGTTAATGACTTTCATACATATCAAGCGAATTTGCATTGTTAGGGGTGAACAGACACATGCTTACGCCCTATTTTATAGGTAGAGGATAAAAATACTTGCTCATTGACTTAGGTAAAAACTCAAATGCTAATCAGAATATGGCCATCACCAAGCACGCAATGGCTCTAGTCATGATGCCATATAAGCTGACACCAAACACAAGTGAGGGCACGATATGATGAGTGTCTTGGGGCAATTAATTTTTTCCTTGCACAAGGATTATCACCCTTTCGAAGATGAATAAGGTAGTTTTGTCTATGAATTTTGTTGTTTATGACGGGGCAATCCATTCAAAAATGTCTCCCAAAGAATTGCACAAGGAAAAATTGAAGCATATAGCCCTATGAGGACTCAAATACATGTAGTTTCACAAGCAAGATTCAAGTGGCTCCTCTGTACACATACCCAAGCATGTTCAAGGAATAATGTCTAAATTCTGAGAACAAAACTGACTCTGTCTTCTGAGGCTTAGCCTACGAGGAAGCAATTATTTATAGTGAGTTGGAAGGGTTGGTGTAAAACCTGTCCTCACTTGGGTCATTCTCGGGAGATTTTTTCCTCAACCGGAAGGCCCCCTACTGTTTAATAAACATACAAAGGATTGGCAAGCGTAGGATTTCTAGATTTATGATTCTTTAAAAGAAGAAGAGCATACTCTCCTAGTCCATGTCATTTTCTCCCAAAACACTTTAATCAAAGGTTCATTCACTCAAGCTATTTGAGATTGCTTTAGATATTCCTAATTAATGAAAACATAGTACTTTGAAAGAAAATTTTGATTGTTCAGTTTCCCCAAAATTAGGTGATTTGCTTGTTCAATTACTATTTTCCAAAATTTTAGACAATGAATTTGTTCAGTTATCCCACAAAATTAGGTGATTTGCTTGTTCAATTAATTTCCCAAAAATGAAGTTAAACAGTGAGTTGTCTGTCTTGTTTAGTTACTTCATTCTCTTTTCAAGTTTTAAATCAATGTTTGATTTTCTGATTTTCCTTTAAAGGAAAAGAACATACTTATCTAATCGATTTAACAAATGAGAAGAAAATGTGTTCTTAGTTTGAAATAAAAAAATGAAAATAGAGGTCAAGATAAGGGGATGGCAACCTAAAAAACCATAATTCAATATTCTCTTTCCCGCTCTTTCAGCTATGATAGCAATCTGCAAACACAAGTTAGGTTGTTCAAAAGATCAAAAACCAAACTGGTCAAAATGTTGGAGGTTAGGCAATCGAGCATGCAAAATTTTTAACCAAATACGATCCTAGAAATCTAGGATGCGATGAAATATACCAAATGCGAGCCTCTGCTACCAAATACAACAGAGTGTGACCAGATGCGAGCCTATACTGGAAATGACTCAGGAAATCCTAGATGCGATCCTAGGTTTCTAAGATGCGAGGGCGTATCCTGGATGCGAGCTTTTAAGACTAGAAATGAGCTTGTACCTGAAATCTGGGAAGACAAATTAGTAAAAAATGAACTTGAGATGAGGCAAAATCTGAAATTGGGCCCCACGGTGAGTGCCAAAAATGTGTGTGTGAATTAGTGGACATGTTATCTGCAACACGACACTTCAATAGATCATTATATTAGTAGAAAAGCATAAAAAGAAATGGTTTGAAGCTAAATACTAAAATCAATCTATTGCTTCCTATCTAGGAGGAGTTTGAAGAATGCCATAATCATGCCCTCAGATAATGCACAAATCAGTGACATATGCAACCTAAGAATGGAAGATTTGAATCAAAACTAATCTAAATGCTCACTAAACATGCATATTAGCTCTAAAAAGTATGATAATAACAATGCATAATATCAAAACTACTATGCAATATAAATTCACATTTAATCTAAATAGCATAACAATGCTTTTCAACTCTAAAATTAAGGGCCACTTAAGCTCAAAACTCATTCTATTTATAGAATAAATGAGGAGAGAGAGGGGGGACAAGGGTCATTAATGGAGGTGTAAAAACCATTAATGAGGTGTAAGAGACATTAATGCTAAAGGCAATGATGAGGAATGGGCTTGAGGAATATCCATTAATAATGCATTAATGAGAGCAATTAAGAGGCACGGTGAGGGGTGTAAGTCCAAGCTTGATAAGGTGGACTTAGAGGGAGCCAAGCTTCAAAAAGTTGACTTTCTCAAGTGGGTTGGATTCCTAATCACAAAATTAGGAATGTGACAACATTAGGAAGGGGGTTAAGATGGGATTTAAGATTAGGCTTAGGCTTAGCATGGGGGGAATAGGTTGGGATGGGTTTGAACCCAGGTTTAAGGTGGTTGAGATAGGTTAGGCTAGGGTTAAGGGGAATATTAACGTAATGAATTATAAATAATATATTCATTCAAAAATAGAAAAATTAATAATTTAAGCATTTGATTGCTTTAGATAATTAATTAGGACTATAGCCAATTAATTAGATTAATTTAAGCTAGAAGATATGGTTTTTGCAAGTAATTAGATATAATAGGGATTTATTTAATTCTTTTTGAATTAATTACCTTAGCCATGTTTGATTTGAAATGATTTGGATTAAAATTGATTGTTGTTTATTGGCTAATGTGATTAATAAAATTTAGTGATTAAATCACTTAGGAAATTAAATCTGATTCGAATGAATTATGCCAACCGATTGAAGAGTTGTTTGGACATAATTGGGGGTATGATCACACTTAGGGAAAATAGGGTCTATAGTCAAAGAAGACCAAATCCAAGTGGTTACAAGACTAATGCATGACAATTATATATGTTTAGATTTTTAGGTGACTCTACCCCCGAGATCAAATGAAAGACCAAGATAACTTCCACAAGAGAATGGAAAGACAATTGCAACAAGATACAAGAATGATAATATGGATAATAGACATATTCAACTGGATTACAATACCATAAAAAATGGATTCATTGATTCAATTGTATCAATAATGGATGAGTAACTAAACTCAATAGATAATAAATACAATGAATATGTGCCTACTTATATAGGGAAGGAAATAAGAGACCATGATAAGGAGGAGATAACTTATCACCTACACAAGGTGGAATCACATGTCTACCAAAAGTGGATCATCCTTCATTATGCAATGAAGTATGTGCAAAATGTGGAGGATGATAAGTGATAATTGTACTAAAGGTGGAGACAAAACATAAAGTGGAATGTGATAAAAATTATCACCACCTAAAGTAGAATTTATCCTACACTATGTGCAAATAAAGGCACAAATTCCTAGGTGTCTAAAATGTAAACAACTATGTTATGTATTATCCTAACTAAGATTAATTAAGGTGTAATAAGTCAATATTTAATTACACCAATGCCCCTCCTAAGTGAAACTTAAGAGAATGCACTTAAAATCACATTTAAAGATGGGTCCAAGGCCATGTTAGGAATCTATGTAAAATATGAAAATGTAATGCAATAAGTCTCTCATAAAGTGGATAAAGGGAGAAAACCACACAGGATAAAACACCCCTACAAAAGAGAGATGAAAACAACTAGGATGCATGGATGGACGGAGGACTCAAGACCCCCCAAGGACTTCACACATCATGTATATACAATCAACTATCCCTCCATAGGAAGGAAAGAAGAACATGATATCCCTCCCATAATGAACAATATCCTATAAAAATGGTGAGTGTTTGAAGATAAAACATAGTCCAATACCCGCAAACAACATTTCTCCCCTTGGGAAGAAGATAAACCAAGTACAAATGCAAGAATGCTTCCCATTCTAGATAGGAACTAGGATGTGGAATCCAAATGTAGTGTGATGATGTTGTCACTTAAATATGCTCATGTGTCACCATGTCCTTGGATGATGAAGATGCCATGAACCAATCAGAAACATCCCCAATCATAACATAAGGTGACATACAAGGAACCAATGAAAACTAATTGTGAACAAGCTCTAAAGACAAAGATGAAGTGACAACATTTTTTCCACAACTATCATCAAATGTGAATGCCTTTGAAAACTAAATGGGATTCTTAAAGCTTGAATAAACCATCACATAAACATGATTAACCTGAACCAAGAAATGTGGCATATCAAGTGAAGGAAGAGATTCATGAATTCTATTCCCAAAATATGATGAAGAAGAATCTCCAATTGTGATGAAGTTGTCATAAAAGAGAGAAAAATGCCTTCAAATGTGTCTCCTAAATTTGAAATGTGAGACTCCACAATTAAGGACCAATATCTGGTTGTATGAATCCCAATCAGGAATAAAAATAGATGTCTCTTGTAATTACTCAATGGAATCACCAACAAGATATGAATGTTTAATCTCAAATAGGAAAGTAAGAGCTATATTTAGAGTCACTAGATCATCATACCTAATAGATATATACTTTTAGGTATCATCATCAGAGGGAATATTTTTTGCATCATCAAGTGGAATGAAGCAAAAATCAATAGGATCATCTGGGAATGGAGGAACATGAGGATGTCCAAAATTATCCCAAATAATGGTCCAAATTGTGCACGGGCATTGAATGCCTCTGAAATTGGGGTAGATGTCATAGAAGAGAAACAAATTGATGCTTCTACAAATTAATAATCTGATATGATCATTCTTACCTCCCATATTTAATTGTTTCTACTCTGACTTTGGCTCAGGAATGAGTTCATAAATATGAGGCAAGATATTAATCTATCTATAATGTGTGATGATTCCTTTTTCCCATGACTCATAATTACCCCTAGTCAAAATTATTATAGTAGGATGTGTTGCATAAACCATGATTACATCAATGATACACTTCTCACATTACAAATTGAGATTAATAAATGATTACCCCCAACAATACACTTTGCAAAATAAGGAAAATTTGACTTCTAATTTCAATGATTACAACTTCCATGGTGAGACCAAATTAGACTCAAAAAAATATTGCTAAAGATCCAATTGAAATCCTAGCATTACAATGATCATAAATGGCCAAAAAAGACCAAGATCTGAAAGTGATATTTCTGCCCAAAATAGCTACAAATTGATAGTAAACTAATGAAGAAGACAAAAAATTATGCACCAAAAAATGTAACCATATGAGCCTGAACGAAGCCTTGGAAGTTGCATAAATCAAGATTGGATAGGTACAAACATAAAAACTGCAATTTCTAGAAAATATGTGTACAAAAATTAGAAATAACACCAACACTGTAAATTTCATGATTTTCTACACCAAATTAAAAAAAAAATCTTGAAAAAAAGGAGTCAAAATAAGTAAGTTATGAACCTTCAAAATTGGACTACAAAATCAAAAACTCAAATGGTGAAGGGTGCAGAATATTCAAACCATGTTGATGTCAGCAAACCAATATGTAAATTTCACAATCGTATGGTCATTGCCAAAAGGACAACTTGCCCAAAAAATGACGTTTAGACAGGCATCAAAATAAATACCAAAGAGACGATGACATCAACACTGATTGTGTGCTAATTAGGCATATGATTGATGATTTAGTGTTGACTTAGCATTTTGTACTATTGACATGGTAACAATCAACATGGCATGAGACACGTGTTCTATCTGGATGCGTAGTTGGCTACTGACAGAGCATTAGGCTAGTGAATCAGAATATGCCATGTTTCCTTGAGGTGGTGCTTCTCGTGTCTGCATGAACCAATGGTATGTTGCCACGTGGCAGGCAAGTGCAAGTTGTGTGTCTTCAATATGTTGATTGTACTCTAATCTTTACTATGTGCAATTGGGAAGAGTCCTTAGGAATAATCTTACATTCATAGGATTTTGCAGCTCAACATTATTTTTACACACAAGTCCCGTGGTTGTCTAACAAAAGAGCAATAATGTAGTGGATCTCATTGGGATTTGGGTAGTAGTCGGTATTATGTCACTGCCAATGGTAGTGTGTTATGTTAGTTAACTGTACAATATTACAATTGTGGTCAATACAATCTATGCATGTGTCACTATGCACAGATCTGTCTTTGACAAATAGTTTGGATCTGTGAAATGTCCTAACAAACAATAGGTGCATACATAGACCCCATAATTTCCCCCCAAAATAATATTTCCATAAAAATAAATATGATAGAAAGTAATTGCAAAGTATCCGTAGAATGAAAATAACTCATAGCGTCACTGGTAGATCCGGCCATACGGCTCAGTTTGCTAAAAAGAATTTGCCCTAAATTTGAATTTTGCCTAAAATAGGCAAATATATAGTCAAAATTTGTCAAAATATCCTTGTGAATGCAATGGTGAGCTTAGATTTAGCATAAGATTCTCTCAAAGATTGTTGCTCCTCAAATATGCAAATATTCCTTCCTCCAAGTACACTAAAATCTCTCCAAATAGACTACTCAAAGATCCTCCAATGACTTTGATACCATGTAAAAATAGATCTGATACCATGTTAGATTTTTAGGTGACCCTACAACACCCCTAGGATGAAATGAAAGACCAAGATAACTTCCAAAAGAGAATGAAAAGATAATTGCAATAAGATGCAAGAATGATAATATTATTAATAGACATAATCAACTGGATTACAATATCATAACTGATGGCTTCATTGATTCAACTGCATCAATAATGGATGAGTAATTGAACTCAATAGATAATAAATACAATGAAGATGTGTCTACTTATATAGGAAAGACATTAATAGACTATGATAAGGAGGATATAACTTATCACCTACACAAGGTGGAATCACATATCCACAAAAAGTGGACCATCCTTCGTTACGCAATGAAGTATGTGCAACATGTGGAGAATGATAAGTGATAAGTGCACTAAAGGTGGAGACAACACATAAAATGGAATGTGATAATAACTATCACCACCTAAAGTGGAATTTCTCCTACACCATGTGCTAATAAAGGTGCAAACTCCTAGGTGTCTCAAATGCAAACTACTATGTTATTCATTATCTTATGTAAGCTTAAGTAAAGTGTAATTAGTGAATATTTAATCAAGCCAACAATAGAAATGTTGAGACGAATAATTATAAGGTTATATGTGATGGAGGTTGTCTGGACAAGAGGTGTATATGTGGAAGATTTAAGTGAGGATGGAGAAGAAATAGAGTAAAAAGAAGATGAGGAAAATGAAGGTGGAGATGAATAAGAAAAAAAATTTGTAGTCACTATCCAAAACAAGTATTTATTATCCTAGTTATAAGGTTAGTTTGAACCTAAAAGAACTTATTGATTGGATTTTTGAAATGGATAAGTATTTTGATTTTGAATCAACAGAGGGTCCAAAATTATTAAAGTTTTCTTGTACCGAGTCAAAAATACATGCATCCCTTTTGGGGAATCATGTACAAACATAAAGGAATAAAAAGGGAAGGAGAAAATCAAATGTTGGAGAGAATGGGGGCTAATTTGAAGATAATTTTTATCAGTAGACTACCAAATTAATTGGTTTAAATTTTTTAAAAACTTGAAACAAAAGGAAAAGAATGTGAAATAATATATGGAGAAATTTTTTTAACTAAACATTCATTTTGGGCATGTAAATGATGGTGAGAAGGTATAAATATATTTTAATGGATTATTTTATTCAATTCAAGATTAAATAAAACATGGAAAAAATAACCATTATGGAAGAAGCATATTAGTATGCCCTAAAGGTAGAAGAGAAGACTCCCATAAGAAAAAATAACTCTCATGGTAGAGGTGGGTCCTTTTGTGGAAGAGGAAAATCAAGTAATGGTTGTGGTTATCCAAATAGATAAGGGGAAGCCAATACATCATCAATGAATCCCTCAAGAAAATAGGGGAATAGTATAATACTATCAAGGAAGAGGTGATTATTTTGAAGGTTGTGTATCTTTTGGAAGAGACAGGGGAAGAGGATTCAATGGTACACATTTCCAATGTAGAGAAACTAGGTGTTCAACATTTAACTGTCCTCAACTATAGTTAAAATGGTCAAAAGAGGCTAGAACTCATGTGGTCCAAGCTAGGGAAGAAATTTTTTCTTCACCTAAAGATGGAGAAGATCCCAAGTATAAATAATCCTTGATGTTGAGAATGATTTTGTTAAATACAAATAGGGAGAAATTAAAGAAGAAACGATACAAGGTTAATGGAAAGTGCTGCAAAATAAAAGTGGAAAGTAATTTATGGACAACATTGTGTTTGAAGATATGGTAAAAAATGAAATTGAAGAAGTTGAAATATTCAAGTCCCTACAAATCTTTGTGGCTTTAAAAGGAATGCCAATTGGTGGCAAGGAAGCAATATCTACTAAATTTTCAAATTGTTAGTTATAAGGATGAGGTTTATGTGATGTAATGCCAATATATGTGTACCATATAGCCTTGGTAATTTGATAGAAAAGTTATGTATGATGGAAGAACTAATACATATAAAATAAATAATATGGGAAATAATTAGAGGAAGTAGAAACCAATTCTAAAATTTATTTGGTGATCAAATCATTTTTTAATAGATGTGAAAAAGGCTAAGGTTTGTATTGTTTTTATTCATTAATCTATAGTAGCTATGAAAAGTAATAATGTTGAAGAGATTATAGTAGAAATTCAGAAAATACTGCATGAATATAAATAAATTTTCTTCTCAAGTTAAAAGATATATCTCCACCCACGAAGAGTAAAATTAATTATATATACTTGATGTATGTTGTAATTTCACAAAATAAGACACCATATAGGACGCCACTAATTGAGAATGAGGAGATTAATAGGAAAGTGCGAGAATTGTTGAATGAGTTTTTTTTGCTTGGTAAAAATATTTAATTTTTATTAATATAATATAATACAATATAGTGTTAAATACATATTCAGATAGAGACAAAAAACACTCTTCCTACCACAAAATAGTTGACAAAGCACCATTCCACCACACTGAATACATGCAAACCAAGATTTTCTCCTTCTTCGCCAAATACCCAAAAACCATTTACTTTTACTTGTCAAAATGAATTCTCTACAATATTGTTAAAAGGTGAGTGTTTTGACTTACTTCATGGTCATCTTGGTTTGTCACATAGATCCTCTCGAAAAGAATTTTTTCGCTCCTTTAAATGAACTATGGATCTATAGAGATGTCATCTATAGTTGTATTGAATGTTGATAATGGTTTTTACTCATTAAAATGAGATAATGGTATAAGTCACTTTAGGTGACTAGGAATACTTTGGTATATTATGCTTAAAATTTTGAAGTCATCTTTGAATAAAATGCCAAAATAGTGACATTGTGTTATGTCACCATCATATAACTTTAAGTATTTTTCAAATTTGCAAAGACATTAAAGTGCCTTAATATTGACATTTTTTATGTCACATTTATATGACATTGTGTAAAGTTTGGATTGTATTGGGCGACTCGGGGTATTATGTTGTAGGGCATGAAAAATGTTTAATATTAAAAAAAATTGACATTCTATCTTTGATGATCGAGGGCATTATTGTTAGACATGGTTGCAATCAAAATAATTGTATCATGATGATTATAACTATCTTTTTGTGAGTTTAAGAACATGGATGGTGACAGTTAAGTTTTGCAACCGATTTGGTGGTTATATGGTCAGTGGAATAGACAGATAGTTGAGGACTTGATTCACAAAATCATTGTGAGAAATGGTCAACAATATTTTGATATCTTCAATGGCAGTTACAAGTGTATCTTCCTCTACTATTTATTTTCTTTGTTTCTCATAATTAGGTTTCTGAGGAGATTCTTTAGTATCCATTTGTTGTTTATCCAAAGGGCATGTGATTATTTCTAGGAAATGTTTTTGGGTTTGAATTTTTTAAAGAGTTTTATTATTACAAACCCTAGTTGTATTTCTTTCATTGCATGGTTTAAAATTTGTTAAACCCTTCTCTTAGGTTATTGCATTCCTACCTCTAAAGGGTCTGATCTAATCTTTAGGTTCTTCAAGAGTAGGTCTTTCTCCATCAATCTTTACTTCTGATTTTGCTTCCCGAGTCTTTGAGCATTCAGCTTCATTGAAGCCAACTCTAGTCATGTCTCCTTTAGGTTTCTGTCTATCTCTCTGCTCATCAATCTTATGACTGCTTAAATGAATTTTTTCAATATGTTTCTTTGCCTCAACAAGTTCTCTTTTTATGATCTGATTATATTTCTCTAATTCCATATACTTGTTCTTGTAGTGATCAAGTTCAGCATTCATTTGTTCCATCTGAATATTTGCATCTTTTAAGGTTTCTTTAATTTTTTTTCTACCATACTTTACCTGTTTAATCTCATTAGCCATCTGAAGGGAAGTAGTTTCATGATCAAGCTTCAAAGTATCTTTCTCTTGTTCAAGATGTTTTATCTTATTTGAAGTATCATTGTCTGGATCCTCTTTTATCTTATCCATAAGATCTTGCTTTGACTCATGGATAGTTCAAGCTGATCCTTTAGTTTCTTGATGAAACCCTCAGCTCTCCTTAATTTGAATCTCAAGTAACCATTCTCTGCTTTAACCTTATCAAGGTCTTTAAGTGCTGCTACAAAGTTTTCTTCCAAACTTTCAAAATCCATCTTGATCTCCCTTAAGTTGTTAGACCTTTGAACCCTAAGTTATTTTTTGAGTAACCCTTATTTGGTATTAGGTTTATGGGTTTATAACTTCATATTATGTTGAACTTGTGTTAAGGGTTTTTGTTCAGGTTATGAGAGTTTATTATAGCTTTCTCTATTTCGTTATGTTTTTTTTTTGTCTTAAGCATTATCCTTCACTTGAGTTCAAATGTGGTAAACAAACGATTATTTCATTTCTATGTAAGAGAATGGTTGTCATTTGGTTATTTGTTAAGAACTTGTTAACAAATATGGAGAAAATGGTTTTCTTTCAGTTTCAAAAATAATGAACAATTTATATACTATGTTGAAGGCATTTGAAGGTGTTGGTGTTGATCAGAGAAGAAATATTATTCCCAGAAAACCACAATGAATACACAAAGATATATTTGTTTCTATACTCTAATAAGAGTCACTTTTTCAATGGTGTAAAAATGAAATATACATCGAGAGTTTGATTCTTTTGACATTGCAATGTACCATTTCTAAATACAATATATCACTGTGTATATCAAAACTATATACAATGATATATTGTATCAACTTTTGCTTCTCAAAATCAAGTGATGCGAGTTCAAAAGATGTTATGTAATGAAACAAAGGTTGTACTTTGTATGACTCAAAATAGTAACTTGGAAAGTGATGTATAGCTAGTGAGGCACACAAATTGTCAGTGAGACATATGTTATGCCCTGCATCCCCGTCCCTACATTTTGTGCACAAAATGTTGGGTCCCCCTTTTTTTCTTTTTGTTTGTCTTTGCTTGCGGCTTTGCCCATCTTTCTTTCCCTGTTGTTTTCTTTCTCTGGGGTTTTCTTCCCCGTTGTTTTGTTTTGTTTGTTTGGTTTTCCACCTCCGGGACTCCGGTCCCGGAGGCCATTCTTCGTTGGGAGCTGGACTCTAGACTCCGGGATTCTTTTCCACGATGTCCGAAAGGTCATCGTCGCAAAGAATCCCCGGGCCCGGGATCCGGAGGTTTTGCTTGTCCGGAAATTTCCGAAAGGAGGAGGATTACCTTTTTACCACGGATATAAATAGAACTTATCTATCACTTTCACATTTACTGCGATTAAAACTTTTGAGCACTTAGAGCGATTAACAGAGCGATTTCAAAGCGATTAATAGAATAGTTTGCAGAGAGTTAGTGACAATCAACGCTTACCATTTCTAGTCATTTTCAGGCAATTGCGGGTGCTTCATGGTGGCGATTGTGACCATCTAACAAGCTGTAGCTGTTACAGAGCTCTTGCGGTAGTAACTCTTTCCTTTCCTCCACCTTTTGCGTTCTCAGGTTTGTCTTCCCGTTCCCGTCTCTCTGGTTTTCTTCCGTTTTGTTTGTTTTCTTCTATCTGGTTTGTTTTGTCATTTTTTCTGTTTGGTCTGTTTTCTATTTTCTGGTTTCGCCACCCATTGGTGGGTCAGCTCTGCCAGAGGGTTGTCCAGCCCCTGTGCAGAAGTGGTCCATTTGTAAATATGTAAATAGCTGTATATGTGTTTCTGCCTTGTCTGGTTTTCTGTGGACGTCCTCCCACGTTGTATATTTATGTATATATCTATATGTTTGTGTATAGTCTTTGTATATCCCTCTATTTCTATGTGTATATCCTTCAACCTTCATGTATATCCTTTAGGGTGGCTTGA
Source organism: Thuja plicata (assembly GCA_018584345.1). Lineage (NCBI taxonomy): Eukaryota > Viridiplantae > Streptophyta > Pinopsida > Cupressales > Cupressaceae > Thuja > Thuja plicata. The sequence continues at coordinate 130,657 of MU224257.1, read as the reverse complement.
CAGGCTGGTCGAGTCGCCTATGTTACTGGTTTTCCGCCCATGAACTCACTTCGGGGCAGAAAACCACCTGTTTGAAACTCGGCTCTCGGCTGGTTTCAAATAGGAAGTTTTCTCTCTCTTTCATGAAGTTTGTCAGAACCTCATTTATGTCCCATGCTCACAATCAATTCCAGCCAAGTGGCCTTCACTTTTTGCGCGTTCAGACAGTTGGCTCCGCCGTCATTGCCATAACTTCTATTTAATACCTACCCACGTGGTGCCCACGTGGGCTTGATGATTTGCCTTTTGCACGTCTTCGCCAACGGTTACTTCTCCAGGCTCTGGGTCTCTTACCATCATCCATCCCATGTCCTTACCAAGTGTGATAAAATCCTCATACCTGAATGTTTAGTAACTTCAAGATAACATGATGCTTGTACTTTTTGGGACTTTTATAATGGAACTAAATTTTCAGGGAATGCAGGCATCGCGGTGGTAAGATCTCCAAACCCTAGAGTATTTGTTTGATTATACATCCTGATGGTCGCTTTGCCTTGCTGGTTCTCAGAGTTCTTTTCCCAAATATGTTAGAAGAATCCACATCTTCTCCATCCGGAAGTCCAGAGCTTCCTTCCCCGACAACTACCAGGGCGGCAGTGAAGTCCAAGATGGAGAGGGCCCTGGAGAAATTGCCCTTGACCATGAAGTTCGTGGAGGACAATGTTATTATGGGCTCAAAGATTGAGTCCAAGGTTAAACTTATTACCGACACCAGCGTCAGGACATGGCCAGAAATGCAGGCCTTAGTGAAAATCATGCACATCCAGCGACAGGCTGGAGATAAGTTGGCAATCAATGTCGGGGACTCTAGAATCCTCAAGGAAGCTTGTTTCCTATGCTTATCCTAAGCTTATCCTAACACTGGCCACCAATTACAACTCTGTTGTTCGGGCTGTTATGCTCGCAGCACGAAACCAACCGGATACGCTACTCCTCTGGTATCCCTTGACCCAGACACATTTCGGGCCAGACTGGGAATCCCACAATTCGATAAGGCCTCAGTGGTTACAAGGATTGATGCCTTGGCCCAATTCACACAGCTGGAGGATGCCGCCCGGGTATACATGAATACCCATTGGCTCAAGGTTCCAAAGAGGGACCCTAAAAGGATGAAGATAGAAATTCCCTGCTCTGAGTTCAAACAGAGCATTCAGATGGGAATAATAAAATTGGCCCAGGTCTTTGGGCAACCCTCTGCCCAAGAGTTTTCTCGATGGATGTACTACTTCCTCCTCGGCATCTCCACCAAAGGAGGATACTTCGACTGGGCAGCAATAATCTCCAACCATGTCGACTCCCAGTTCCTTCAACTGGACGGGAGAAAGAAGTTCTATATGAGTTCTTATGTTTTCTGGGCCCTAGCACAGCAGAGGCCCCATGCCCACGGCCTACTCACAGATGGCGTGCTCGGGATTGGCCCAGGACAGAAGGCATCGTGGGACCATTTCTCACAAATTCAATGGGAGGCCAGCTTCCCCAATTTTTGCCGGGTAAACGATGCGTTGGTTTACTATCACCTGCTCACACCTACCCGGGACGCAGGATATCGCCTATCCTCAGAGGCGATGAATTTGGTCTAGAGTTATGGATATTATTACATCTAGTTCCAACAACACACTTACATTAGGGTCACCGGCTTCTCCAGGAAACCCTACTTGTTTCCCAAACACTGTGGGGACAAGATCATGCTCTTGGAATGTTGCAGGCAACTGATGGAGGTGAATACCCTCTTTGCCCTCAAAAAGATACCCAACATCCCATTCCCAATCACCTGTGGGAATTACACATGCAGTTTGGCCACCGCAAAAGAAGCGGACAATGAATTGAAGAGCTATAACTTGCAATAATTTTACTTGGCGCGAAAATTTTTTGATCCGCACGGAAAGATTGCAACGGCACTGCCCCGGGCTTCGGAGCCCCATCACACTCACATAGAGGACTTCTGGGCAGATTTCCAAGATGACATGGGGGTGCGGAGCTGGCACTATGTCAGGATGACGGTTGGCATGATGCAAAAGCTGAAGCTTTGGAGGTTCCTGAAGGACTTCTCAAACGCCACCCCCACTATCGACCCCCAGTACAAGGCCAAGGGGATAGATAAAATGACCCTTCCACTGGTAAATTGGGATGCCCAGGAAGGGCCTACAATTGAGGACTTCACTTGGGAGGTGGTCAAGCGAAGTCACGCCTATTTTAAGAGGGTGTGTCCCAGAAGTACCCGCCAAGCAGCCCAACCAGCACCAAAATTAACTTTGGGAGCCGGGACTTCTTTGCAGAGGACGGACAAGGGAAAAGAGATAGATACAACCCCTTTTGCGCAAGAAGTCCCCATCACAGAGCAAATAAAACAATCAGTGGCAGCCTCGCAGTAGATGAGGGAGAAATTAATAACACGGTTGGCCACACCACCACTCATGGCTGGGCCAATTCATCCCTCTTCCTCCCCGTCGCTGGCAGCCCTAATGGTGAAGGCAACGGGGGTGGATCCCATGGAAGCGGTAGAAATAAGAGATGCGGGGCCACCTTTGGTTACCCAGAGAAGGAAGAGACTTGGCCAAAAAACTAAGGCAGAGCTGGGGTTGGGTACGTCCCAAGCCCCACAAGTAGAGATCCTCTCTTACAGTTCCCTAGAGCCGGAGAAGGAAACGGAGCCTGCGGAAGTCCCAGCCAGTCCCCCTCCGCAAGAAGAATTTGATGATGTATTTGCAGCCGAGGAGTTTGGGAACTTGTAGGGGGACAATAAGCAAATAGAGACGGGGGTCCCTGGAGCAGAACAAGAGGCTGCAGAACAAGAAGATATTGAACAAGAGCCTGCACAGGAACAAGAGCAGTAGGTAGAAGAGAAAGAGCCGGAGCTGGAGATTGCCTCCGGGGTGCAAGCAATGCAAGGTCCGAGAGTGGACCAACAAAAACAAGGTGAACAAATGGCATCTACTAGGGGAACCGGACCTTCGGGAATAACCGTAACCCCAGCCACCACGTTCCAAGGGCCACTCCCAGGAGAAACCTTTGGGCAGGTGATTACTGCGGCCCAAACTTTAAATCTCGGCCCAAGACCTCCCCTACTACCAAAAGATATACCGATGGAAGAAGCAGCCTCGGCAGTAGAAGAAGAGAAATAAGAACAGCGTGAAGAGAAAATCTCTGAGGAAGCCTACCAAAGTCTAGACGCAGCAGTCGATATAGAGGACAAGGCCGAGGAGATAGAGGTTGCTGAAGAAAATGTTATTACAAAGGACATATGAGATGGGGCAAATGAGGTCCACGCCACTAAGGAGCAATAGCTGCAGGGCACCGGGGAAGAACTAAGGGAACAAATTCTTGCAGAAAAGGCACCCCTGCCTCCTTAGTGGCTGGTACAAAGCAGAAAAAGGAAAGCTCAGTCCGCTCCCGCTATTCCTCTCTCCCTGGCCGAAATGATGGCCCAAGTCCAAGCCCCGCCGAAGGCCAAGAAAGCCCAGACAGTTCACACTCGCCGAACTGGGCTGGGCGGAGAAACAGTTGCCGTTGTGGAAACACCTCCCCCAGATTTGGATGAAGCAACCGCGGACCCCAGAGACTATAATGTTGCAGAGGTATCACTAGGAAAAAGGGGAAAGTAGGGTGAGGTGGACTTGCTGAAGGAGGCAGCAAGGGCAGTGGAAGCCTGATATGAGAAGGAGGCCCAGAGGCTCAAAGTAGAAAAGGAAAAGAAAGCAAACCTTATAGGGTTGCTCACTGAGCTGGCACGACCCATCAATGCTGCTCCTCCGGAAGCTTCCACCTCTGAAGATATACCATAGAGTGACATAGACTCCCTGCGAGTAATGAAGAAGAAAGCTCAGGCAGTGGACGAGTGGGTCGCCTTGCAGATAGGAAACACCCGACGTTTCCTGGTGTCCACCCTCCCAGATTTATACACGGCCCAGCAGGTCATTCACCAGGCAGAGATTCTTATTCAACTATGGGAGGGTGATGCCGAGAATTACCAGGAATGGAAGGTGGAGCTCGAAGAGCTCCTTACCCTAGGGGAAGATATGATTTTTGAATCCAGAATACTGGGGGAAGAATCATTTGATTTTGTAAGAACCCAACACGCCATACTTGACCTCACATTGGAGGTAATCAAGCAACTGGTGGGAACTCTACATGAGAAAATTAATGCAGTAAAATATTCTTTCAATTTATACAAATCCTTTGTAACAAATATTTTTGGGGCTGACCCCCTTAGCACAGATACATGTACCCCCGAAGATTCAGTTTTAGGGAGTTTTGATGAAATAATGTAGTCCTGGTATCAATCCCTGGAGGGGATAGATGGGGCCCAGATGGAAAAGTTAACTCACATGATACTTAGTGGTCACGATGCGGCGAGAATGGCAGATAAATTTAAAGAAAATGTTCTTGACCTGGGGGAACAAATTGAAGTGGCCAAGCACCGAAGGGCCAGCCTGAAAGATATAGATGAAGATGACATTTCTCGCCTCCTCCAGCCTTTCAATGACAATAAAAAACCTTGAACTTTCTCTAGAGGCCGGAGAAAAATCCAACATTGAGTATTCTTTATTCTTTTGGGGACGTAAGTTCCCGGATCTCGGAGTCCCAGATCCAAGATTTTGTATTCTTTCAAGTGATCCGTGTCTCGGTCCCCGAGGCCGACCGGTCACTTTCAGAAGCGGTTAATAAAGGCTGTTAGAGGGTGGTTGGCTACATCAAGGAGGAACTAACTTAGCGGTTGGTCTCTGACATAATGGTTTTCTTGAGGTGTTGCTCAGGGGTACACTTGGCACGTTGGAGACAGGGCGCCGCATTTCCCATTTATGAGGCATGTAGCCTCAATCCCCGGGGGACCTACTTTATTCCTTCTCCTTCCCGGCTCTTTTCTCGAGGGTGATTCTTCCGCTGTATATTCTTGTCTTATTCTTCTGAAATGTCAGACCTATTCTATCTCAAGGTCTTTTGTAGGGTGGCGCAGGTAGTACTGGCCCCCAGATATTGTATTTTATTAAAACGTGGTGTCAAATAGGGTTAGGGTTAGAAGAGAGTTGTATAAATAGCCAGACCGGCCCATTTCCAAGGGTCGGTGAAATTGATGATTTTGTTGTCCATAGCAATAGCAAAGGGATTTTTGATTTTAAGTTGCAGAGCTCAATGCTCCATTGTTCGAGTTTTATATAGTTAGATGCTCCCCTATAGCCACCATTGTATCACGCACCAGTGCTTGTTGGAAGGGACATTAATAAAGAAGGGATAATTCTTGGCAATGATGTTGTTGGCAATCCTACTTCTGAGTTAATGGTATTTCATGTTTTGTGTTCTTTATGTCTTCTACTCTGATATGTCAAAATAGATTAACGACCTCTTTTCCCTTGCTACTGATGAAGTTCTAACTGATGGTTATGTATTTCTTCGGTATTTAGTGTAGTATGTCAGAGTATTATTGATGTCCTGAATGTTTAAACATGACTATAGTTAGATGAAGTGTTTCTAACCCTGCAGGATATTTTTCATCTTTATTTGCTAAGTATGGAATACTAGGGAGAACCTTACCTTGTTGAATCTCCAGAGAGAATGAGTTGAAGAAACTAGCTATCCCCCTCAAAAACAGTCACCTCTCCCAACCAACCCCCGCACCGTCGTGACCCGACATCCAGGTGCTTGAAGGCCCGAGAAATTTAATTTCCCCGGATAACCTTTGCAGGTGAAGTTGGCCGGTTTCTCCGGAACCCGGTGACAACTTATGACTGTTGGAAGACACGGTCAGTAAAACCCCATCAACAGAAACTGGCGCTAGAAGGAGGGCATGAGATCCTCCCCCTCCCAAGATTCTGATTTTACACCTCCTAAGTGTTCCCCGAGCTATAGTTTTAGGCGTCAAGCCTTCAGTGGGATTGGGTCTTTTTCCCCAGCAAAATTTGAAAGAATCCTTAGGTCTGACCTGAATCTCGGAAGGTTTGTCGAACTCGAGCCTCCTGCTCGAAAGAAACGGACCTCAAAAATCATACCAGCCACTATTGTCTGGGGGTCTAGCATACCTCAGAATACCCAAACTTCTCAGGTAATCCCGAGAACTAGTGCCCAAATTACCCAACATATAGTTCCCCCAATGGTCGCGTATTTCAGAAACACCGGGTCCCCAATGGGAACTTTTTCGGGCGTAATCAACGACTTGCCATCTTACCCGGAGAAGATCTGCCCACGATATGAGCACTTAGGCTCACGGACTGTAGTAGAACATTTACAGGCATACAAGGATGCCATGAATCGACACCGGATTCAACATGAGGATGTTGTGACTTGGATGTTTCTCTTGTCTTTAGGACAAGGTGAGTTGAACTGGTACCTTAACCTGCCTGCCAACTCCATAAACACTTGGCAAGACATGGAGGATGCCTTCCTGGCTGCCTTTCGCGTGCATGTGGACCCAGCCTGGTCCCACAGCCAGTTCATCTCCATCAGGAAGGAACCCAATGAACCTCTTGCAGCATTCAACCATAGGTTCCAGCGCGCCCTGAAGCAGTGCACGGGCCCTTTTATCCCATCCCCAGAAGTAACCATATAGACCTATCTTCACGCGATGGACCCTTTCGTTGCCACTCTCCTTTAGAGAATAACCACCGCGGGTGACCGGGACACCTTGGCAAAAGTCTATAACCTAGTCTTAGAGCTATCTCGCGGCCTCAACAAATCCCCAGGCGGGATTGGGTAGAGTACACCTTTCAACATGATCCCCGGCGGAACTGCGTATGCCGGGGGATACAACCCCAACCTGGCGATGGGTACCCCCTCTATGGCGATGAATCCTCCGCCACCCCTGATGGACCAGGAGGCCTGGTACATTTACCCAACTCAGACCCAGATGGTGCCAGGTCTGGAATTTTTCCCTTGAAATCAACCACAGTAGGGACAACAGTCTCAGACACAACCATCCAGAGTGCCCTTCTTTCAGTCGTTCGCGACTGGAGGATTTCCGCCCTTGACTCTGGCTAATACTGCTGCCTTCCCGGGGAACCAACAACAACCATCACATTGTGACACCAACACTCAGTTGATTGCCGAGGTCGAATCCCTCCAAAAAATGTTGTCTACTTTAACTGTAGACATGGGCCAACTGAAGGCGGGGTCCTATGCACCCCAGAATTTGAATTCCCAGAGGGGAAACATTTTCTCCGGCCAACGAAACAACAATGCCGAAGGAAGAAACTTAAATAACGGGTCTAGGCCCAATCAACAGTAATGGAACAATAACATGAACACCGGAGGGCCGCCTCCGAACCAAAATGCTAGCCAAAATGGTGCTGGACCATCACATTTCACACCCGTAGCGGACTTCCAGCTGATGACTAATTGGTGTAGATTGCATGACACTGGTTCACACAACGAGGTGAATTGTGCTACCTTGGAAAAGGTCATCATGATCTCCCAGTTGGACAGGCAATAGTCGCATGATGCCACCCCTCCAGAGCCTCCTGTCCAAGAGACAACCCACAGTGCTTTCACCTGTGACACCATCTTCTTCGGAACTTCTAGAGAGGATGAAGAAGAATCTGAATTGCAGGGATCCTTTGATGAATCTATCCCGCCCTTCGAGGCCAACGCCTTTACTAACCCGTGGAATCCATATAATACTTGGAGTCAGGTTGGTAAAGGACTAGCTTAAATGCCCACACCCCCTATCAAAGACACGCCTCCTCCCCGGAATAACACGACTGATCGAACCCTTCCTCCAAAAGGTCCTAGCTCTAACCAAGCAAAAGATCTCACCGAGAAAAATCACCAGTTCCCAGGAGGAAGATTCGACATTACAAAGGCATTAGAACAAACCACCACCTCCATGACCTTGATGGAGGTTTTTCTAAACTGTCCCAAGCAGAAGAAGTCTCTTCTGAAGCTCTTAGGGAACCCGAAAGTTGTCAGCCGCCCGCCCAAGACAGTCTCTTTCAAAGATGCTATCGTGGTCGTCTTCCAGGGAAACAATGAGGATCCCCCCTTCCTACTAGGCTTAAACATCCAAGGCAAAAATATACACAATTGCCTAGTAGAATCCGGAGCTTCGGGTAACATCATGCCCTTGTCTATTTTTCAGAAGCTCGGATTCCATCCCACCCCATCTAATGGTGTAGTAATCCAGCTGGATAAGACTGCTGTAAAAATGGTGGGGGAATTGAAGAACATCTGGATACAGCTTATCTAGGACCCTAGGATAGCCAGCATCATCGACATCCAAGTGGTGGACATCCCAGAGACTTACGGGATGTTATTAAGCTGGAATTGGTCTAAGTCCTTGAATGGATAATTTTTGACCGACTTCACCCATTTATGGCTTCCGTGGGAAGGAGAGTCAAATAAGATCCGGGTTGAAAGTGAACCCCGGATGAAATAGGCCCTTACCGAGGTTGGAAGGATCAATGAAGTCTTTTTCTCTGAGATTACCCTGGGGGTGTATCGACCCTTTGAAATCTTAACATTCAATTTCATCCCACAGTGCTGCAGAGGGCCCAGGACTTAGAAGAAAAGATCAGAGTTGAGATCAACTCCCAAGGTGCCACAACCGCCCTTGCTACACTCCTTTCTGGCACTTGGTGCCGAGTAGACTACCAGAAACACTCAAAGCTCGAGTGCGGACCATGTCTTTTAATCGCTAACCAGCACCTTGATACCTTCCACAATAAATAACATGTAACTGATTCCCCAGAGGCCAGTGTTCCTTCAGGATGCGCTCCCTTGGTGCCATTCCCCCGGGAATCCCAAATCCAAACACCTCCAGGGGAAAATTCTACTTTCACGCCGGTAGTCCGGGAGATAACCCCTAAGTATCCCAGCAATAATCCAAAGACTACTCCCCCTCCCCAGCCCCAGATTACAAATAACGACTTATGGACCCTCAAGTTCGATGGGTCCCGATCCAAACAAGGCTGCGGGGCGGGGGTAGAGTTAATCAACCTGCGAGGGAAGTCCTTCCTTGCATCCTACAGACTACAGTTTAACTGTACAAACAATGTTACAGATTACGAGGCTTTGGTCCTTGGACTCTTATTTGCGCTAAGGAAGGGTATCACCCACCTTCGGGCTCTAGGTGATTCAGAGTTGATCATTAAACAAGTCCGGAGTCAATACACATGTCACGACAAAAGGCTGGCCGCATACCGTAATCGGGCTTGGAGCCTTATTGAAGATTTTGATGCCTTTGGCATTGACCTCATTCCCCAACGTTGAAACTATGTCCTGGATGCCCTCGCCATTTCTGCCAGCACCCTTGAGCCAATGGCTGGCTCACAACTCCGGATATTTTTAGTCGAGATGGTCCCTACCCCGTCCATTCTAGATAATGTCACCCACTTTTAGGTTTTTGAGGATGATCAACATATCCTGGCCTTCATGGTGAATGGTGGCGTCTTTGAGGGCCAGATAGTGGAAGAATGAGACCACGACGATACTCGGCAGGGTGATGAGGACGATGGGATCATGGACCTTCCTACTAACACCATCCCAAAGGGGATGGTTGCACTAGAGAGAATCTTCGACTCGGACCCTTGGGCCCATGAGAAGGTGTCATCCTCCTCTGAGGGAGGAAAGTTTGAAAGGGTTAACATCGGCCAGCCCAGTGTGGAAAAGATTATTCACATTGGTACCTCCTGTTCCTCTGAAGAAAAGGAGAAGATTCTCGCGGTTCTCTGAGAATATATCAACGTAATTTCCTGGGGTTATGAAGACTTGAAAACATATGACACATCCATCATGACCCATACTATTCCCCTGAAACCTGATGCTAAGCCCTTTCGGCAAAAGCAAAGACCAGTCAACCCCCTAATAGAGCCTCTAATTCGTCAGGAGGTAGAAAAATTGCTGTCAGCTCGGATAATCTTCCCAATCCAGCACACTACGTGGGTTGCCAACCTGGTCCCAGTGAGGAAGAAGAACAGTGAGATCTGCCTTTGCGTGGATTTTCAAAACTTGAACAAGGCCTCCAGGAAGGATAATCACCCTCTCCCTTCATTGGATGAGGTGTTACACATGGTGAATGGATCTCAGATGATGTCTTTCTTGGATGGATACTCAGGATATAACCAGGTCATGGTCAAGTATGAAGACGGTGAGAAAACAGTGTTTACCACCAAGTGGGGAACGTTTGTGTACAGAAGAATGCCCTTTGGTCTGATCAATGCAGGGGCTACATTTCAAAAGGCCATGGACATTGCGTTTTAGGGCCTTGTGAATCGGTGTATAATCATCTACATGGATGATTTGACCATCTTTTCCCAGGACAGGCGTGACCACCCCGCCCATCTTTCTTAGATGTGTGAGAGATGTTGCCGGTATGGAATATCCCTCAACCCCAAGAAGTGCATATTCGGGGTCACCGAGGGAAAGTTGCTCAGGTACATCATCTCTAAGAAGGGTATATCCATAGACCCTGATAGAGTCAAAGCATTGCTAAACTTACAAATGCCTGGCAGCAAGAAAGAGATGCGATCCTTCTTCGGAAAGATCAACTTCATACGGTGATTCATCACGGGATTCACAGAAATAGTCAAACCACTCAACGAGATGATGAAGAAGGATACCAAGATTGAGTGGAGCCCGGAAGCAAAGCGGGAATTTTCTCAGATCAAACAGATAATCATGGAAGCCCCTGTCTTGGCTAGTCTGGACTATTCCCTTCCATTTTACATTTACTCCTTTGCTTCGCTGCACTCTGCCATGACAGTGTTGACCCAAAAGGTTGAGGGGGAAAAATGACCAATAGCTTTCATGAGCTCCCCCTTCAGGAACGCCGAAGTCTGATATTCACTACTAGAAAAGCAGGCCTTTGCTCTAGTTCACGCCGTGAAGAAATTCTAGCATTATATTCTCCGGAGCAAGGTACATGCTATCATTCCAGACTAGGCCATCAAGTCTCTGCTTATGCAGAGTGAATTGGGCGAAAGACAGTAGAAATGGATGGCCATCCTCCAGGAGTATGACTTGGAAATGCAGCCCATGAGGATAGTTCAGGGCCAGGGACTAAGTCAGGCAATGGCAGAAGAGACTCCCCGCATAGAATGTCAAACTTACACTGTGGAGTCCATCACTCAAGACCCATGGTATACCGATTTGGTATACTTGTTACTAAATAATAAATGCCCGGAGGGATTGCCTCCCCATAAACGCCGCACCCTGCAGATGAAAAGCGCTCACTTCATGATCAAAAAATCTGCACTCTATCACAGAAACTATGAGGGAGTATACCTCCGGTGCATCGATAGGGACCAAGCTGTGAAAATAATTAATGAATTTCACGGGCAGTTTGGAACCGGGCATGGATCAGTCGACGCCACTGCCCATCAGATCCTTTAGGCCGGGTACTATTGACCCTGTATATTCAAGGATGTTTACACTCATGTAAGAAAATGCCATACTTGCCAAACCGTGGCGCATCATGAGCGTAACCCGGCTATGCCTTTACAACCAGTCTTCGAGGCTAGACCCTTTGCCCAGTGGGCATTTGACTTCATTGGGGAAATCAACCCCAACTCATCTGCCAACCACTGATACATCCTCACTGCTACTGATTACTGCACTCGATGGTTTGAGGCTATACCTTGCAAAAATAACACGATAGACATAGTTATCAAGTAACTAGAAGAAAACATCGTCACACGGTTTGGAATTCCCTTTGCTTTGGTATGTGACAATGGTCTGGCATTTTATTCGATGCAGTTACTCGAATGGACCTACAATCAGAAGATCACTTTGAAGTTCTCCGGCAACTACTATCCCCAGGGGAACGGCGTTACTGAATAAATGAACAAAAATCTACTTGAAGTGATCAAACACTTGCTAGAATAAAATCCTCGGGATTGGCATCAAATTGTTGAAATTCGCCCTCTGGGCAAATCGCATTTGTGTCAAGGCCGCCCTGGGGACATCCCCATTCCATCTAGTTTATGGTCAGAACCCTGTATTCCCAGTTAACTTATAGATCCTAGTTTTACAGTTTACGCAGGAATTTAGCAACAGGGACAACATCGTGGAGGTTTGGCTCTTAAATCTGGTGTGAATGGAAGAATAGCAAGACGCAGCCCTTGAACATTTCGTGCATCATCAAGCAGTGGTAAAACGGTGGTTTGACAGAAGAGCCTAGTACAAGGATTTTCAGATCTCAGATCTGGTCCTGTTGTGGGACAAGGCCCGGGAGAAGAAAGGGAAACATACCAAGTTCCAACAGTTCTGGCTCGGACCATATCTAATCTCAGAAATCTGTGGGGCAAATACTTACCACCTCAACACCTTGACTGGGGAACCTGTCGCATTGCCCGTTAATGGACAGTTTCTCAAGCATTATTTTGAATAAGGTAAGTTTCTCCAAAGTTGTATTATATGTAAAGCCTTCTGCTTGTAAATATTTCTTCCGGGTGCCTCATTGCGAGGTACCCTGTCTTGTAAATAGCCTTGTCGACTATCCTCCAGGACAGTCCTCTTTCGTTGTTTTTATTTTGGTTTTTGGTTTTTCTTCCGGTCCCGGTGTTTTGTTCTTCCTTGTAGGAATTGGAATGCTTCGCATAAACTCTGGTTTCTGGTACGGTGTCTACGGCATGGTGAACTTTAGAATCTATCTTTAGCGTTGTAGAATTGGCCCGGTCTCTGGGGTTGTTTACAGGATGTGGCACATTTTGAGCAATCTCCATCGGGTGTTGTCTCCGGGAGTCTAGCAATCAGTGAACACAAGTAATATAAGGAACAAGTAATCAGACACGCCGAGGGTAGATCGGTCGTACTAATTGGTCGACCCAGGTCTAAGGCTTCAAGAAATTCTTTCTGGGTCCAGAGTTTTATCCCCTCCTCAAATATCTAAAATGTAGGTGGACAGGTGAAAGAAGTACCGCCATTAAAATTAGCTGAGCTTAAGCTAAATGGTGAAAGAAGTACCGCCTTCCCACCTAGAAGTAAGCAAAATAAAAAGAATAAAAGAGGAAAAATAGGATGAAACTCCGGCCTCCGGGGGAAACAAGTGAATCAACCACTAGTTCGATGTAGTTAGTGCCTCTTCTCTACTCCTCCCAGAGGTCATCGTCTTGATTTATTTTCAAAGCACACACGACACCACTTATGAAAGACTCTAGACTAGTTCCAGTGTGGTTGGATTCTCTCAGATATGTTGCTCTTTGCTTTCCAGACGCTTTGGAAAGCGACCTGTTATGGTTTCGCTAACCAGAGAGTCTATAGCTCTCAAATGTGCTAAGGCATTTGTCCCAGATAGTCGCCATTTTTTATGCCCTATATCCCCGTCCCTACATTTTGTGCACAAAATGTTGGGTCCCCCTTTTTTTCTTTTTGTTTGTCTTTGCTTGCGGCTTTGCCCGTCTTTCTTTCCCTGTTATTTTCTTTCTCCGGGGTTTTCTTCCCCGTTGTTTTTTTTTGTTTGTTTGGTTTTCCGCCTCTGGGACTCCGGTCCCGGAGGCCGTTCTTCATTGGGAGCCAGACTCTGGACTTCGGGATTCTTTTCCGCGATGTCTGAAAGGTCATCGTCGCAAAGAATCCCCGGGCCCAGGATCCGGAGGTTTTGCTTGTTTGGAGATTTCCAGAAGGAGGAGGATTACCTTTTTACCACGGATATAAATAGAACTTATCTATCACTTTCACATTTACCGTGATTAAAATTTTCGAGCACTTAGAGCGATTAACAGAGCGATTTCAAAGCGATTAACATAATAGTTTGCAGAGAGTTAGTGACAATCAACGCTTAACATTTCCAGTCATTTTCAGGCAATTGCGGGTGCTTCATGGTGGCGATTGTGACCGTCTGACGAGATTTAGCTGTTACAGAGCTCTCATGGTAGTAACTCTTTCCTTTCCTCCACCTTCTGCGTTCTCAGGTTGGTCTTCCCGTTCCCGTCTCTCTGGTTTTCTTCCGTTTTGTTTGTTTTCTTCTGTCTAGTTTGTTTTGTCATATTTTCTGTTTGGTCTATTTGTTGTTTTCTGGTTTTGCCGCCCGTTGGTGGGTCATCTCTACCAGAGGGTTGTCCACCCCCTGTGCAGAAGTGGTCCATTTTTAAATATGTAAATAGCTATATATATGTTTCTGCCTTGTCTGGTTTTCTACGGACGTCCTCCTGCGTTGTATATTTATGTATATATGCATATATTTGTGTATAGTCTTTGTATATCCCTCCATTTCTATGTGCATATCCTTCAACCTTCATGTATATCCTTTGGGGTGGCTTGACAGGCTGGTTGAGTCACCTATGTTACTGGTTTTCCGCCCGTGAACTCGCTTCAGGGCAGAAAACCACCTGTTTGAAACTCGACTCTCAGCTGGTTTCAAACAGGCAATTTTCTCTCTCTTCCATGAAGTCTGTTAGAACCTCATTTATGTCCCATGCTCACAATCAATTCCAGCCAAGTGGCCTTCACTTTTAGCGCGTTCGAACAGTTGGCTCCGCCGTCATCGCCATAACTTCTATTTAATACCTACCCACGTGGCGCCCACGTGGGCTTGATGATTTGTCTTTTGCACGTCTTCGCCAATGGTTACTTCTCCGGGATCCGGGTCTCTTACCATCATCCATCCCATGTCCTTACCAAGTGTGATAAAATCCCCAGACCCAGATGTTTAGTAACTTCAAGATAACATGATGCTTGTCCTTTTCGGGACTTTTGTAATGGAACTAACTTTTCAGGGAATGCAGGCATCGCGGTGGTAAGATCTCCGGACCCCGGAGTATTTGTTTGATTATACATCCTGACGGTCACTTTGCCTTGCAGGTTCTCGGAGTTCTTTTCTCAAATATGTCAGAAGAATCTGCATCTTCTCCGCCCGGAAGTCCAGAGCTTCCTTCCACGACAACTACCAGGGTGGCAGTGAAGTCCAAGATGGAGAGGGCCCTGGAGAAATTTCCCCTGACCATAAAGTTCATGCAGGACAATGTTATTATGGGCTTAAAGATTGAGTCCAAAATAAAACTTCTTACCGAAACCAGTGTCAGGACATGGCCAGAAATGCAGGCCTTAGTGAAAATCATGCACATCCAACGATAGGCTGGAGATAAGTTGGCAATCAATGTCGGGGACTCTGGAATCCTCAAGGCGGCCTTGTTTCCCATGCTCTGTACAATCTCCAAAGCTTATCCTAACGCTGGCCACCAATTACAACTCTGCTGTTCAGGCTGTTATGCTCGCAGCCATGGAAGCAACCGGATACCCTACTCCTCTCGTATCCCTTGACCCAGAAACATTTCAGGCTGGACTGGGAATCCCACAATTTGATAAGGCCTCAGTGGTTACAAGGACTGATGCCTTGGCCCAATTCACACAGCTGGAGGATGCCGCCTGGGTATACATGAATACCCCTTGGCTCAAGGTTCCAAAGAGGGACCCTAAAAGGATGAAGATAGAAATTCTCCGCTCCGAGTTCAAAGAGAGCATTCAAATGGGAATAATAGCATTGGCCCTGGTCTTTGGGCAACCCTCCGCCCAAGAGTTTTCTCGATGGATGTACTACTTCCTCCTCGACATCTCCACCAAAGGAGGATACTTCGACTGGGCGGCAATAATCTCTAACCATGTCGACTCCCAGTTCCTTTAACTGGACGGGAGAAAGAAGTTCTATATGAGTTCTTATGTTTTTTGGATCCTAGCACATCAGAGGCCCCACGCCCACGGCCTACTCACAGACGGTGTGCTCAGGATTGGCCTGGGACAGAAGGCACCGTGGGACCATTTCCCACAAATTCAATGGGAGGCTAGCTTCCCCTTTTTTTGTCGGGTAAACGATGCGTTCATTTACTATCACCTGCTCACACCTACCCGGGACGTAGGATATCACCTGTCCTCAGAGGTGATAAATTTGGTCCAGAGTTATGGACATTATTACATCCAGTTCCAATAGCACACTTACATTAGGGTCGTCGACTTCTCCAAAAAACCCTACTTGTTGCCCAAACACTGTGGGGACAAGATCGTGCTCTTGGAATGTTGCAGGCAACTGATGGAGGTGCATACCCTCTTTGCCCTCAAAAAGATACCCAAAATCCCATTCCCAATCACCTATGGGAATTACACATGCAGTGTGGCCGCCGCAAAAGAAGCGGACAATGAATTGAAGAGCTACAACTTGCAAGAATTTTACTTGGCGCGGAAAATTTTTGATCTGCATGGAAAGATTGTAACGACACTGCCCCGGGCTTCAGAGCCCCATCACACTCACATAGAGGACTTCTGGGCAGATTGCCAAGATGACATGAAGGTGTGGAACCGGCACTATGTCAGGATGATGGCCGACATGATGCAAAAGCTGAAGCTCTGGAGGTTCCCAGAGGACTTCTCAGACGTCGCCCCCATTATCGACCCCCAGTACAAGGCCAAGGGGATAGATAAAATGACCCTTCCACTGGTAAATTGGGACGCCCAGGAAGGGCCTACAATTGAGGACTTCACTCAGGAGGTGGTCGAGCGAAGTCACGCCTATTTTAAGAGGGTGTGTCCCGAAAGTACCCACCAAGCAGCCCAACCAGCACCAAAATTAACTTTGGGGGCCGGGACTTCTTTGCAGAGGACGGACAAGGGAAAAGAGATAGATACGACCCCTTTGATGCAAGAAGTCCCCATCACAGAGAAAATAAAATAATTAGTGGCAGCCTCCCAACAGATGAGGGAGAAATTAATATCACGGCTGGCCACACCACCACTCATGGTCGGGCCAATTCGTCCCTCTTCCTCCCCGTCGCTGGTAGCCCTAATGGTGAAGGCAACAGGGGTGGATCCCATGGAAGCAGAAAAAATAAGAGATGCGGGGCCACCTTTGGTTACCCGGAGAAGGAAGAGACCTAGCCAAAAACCTAAGGCAGAGCCGGGGTTTGGTACGTCCCAAGCCCCACAAGTAGAGATCCTCTTTTCCAGTTCCCCGGAGCCGGAGAAGGAAACGGAGCATGCGAAAGTCCCAGCCAATCCCCCTCCGCAAGAAGAATTTGATGATGTATTTCCAGCCGACGAGTTTGGGAACTTGCAGGGGGACAATAAGAAAATAGAGAAGGGGGTCCCCGGAGCAGAACAAGAAGATATTGAACAAGAGCCTGCACAGGAACAAGAGCAGCAAGTAGAAGAGAAAGAGCCGGAGCCAGAGATTGCCTCCAGGGTGCAAGCAATGCAAGGTCCGAGAGTGGACCAGCGAAAATAAGGTGAACAAATGGCATCTGCTGGGGGGACAGACCTTCGGGAATAACCATAACCCCAGCCACCACATTCCAAGGGCCACGTCCGGGAGCAACCTTCAGGCAGGTGATTACCGTGGCCCAAACTTACAATCTCGGCCCAACACCTCCCCTACTGCCAAAAGATATACCGATGGAAGAAGCAGCCTTGGTAGTAGAAGAAGAGTAACAAGAACAGCGTGAAGAGTCCAAACGCAGCATTCGATACAGACGACAAGGCCGAGGAGATAGAGGTTGCTGAAGAAAATGTTATTACAAAGGACATATGAGATGGGGCAGATGAGGTCCACACCACTAAGGAGCAATAGCCGCAGGGCACAGGGGAAGAACTAAGGGATCAGATTCTTGCAGAAAAGCCACCCCTACCTCCTCAGTGGCTGGTAGAGAGCAGAAAAAGGAAAGCTCAGTCCGCTCCCGTGATTCCTCTCTCCCTGGCCGAAATGATGGCCCAAGTCCAAGCCCCGTCGAAGGCCAAGAAAGCCCAGGCAGTTCAAACTCTCTGAACTGGGCCGGGCGGAGAAACAGTTGTCGTTGTGGCAACACCTCCCCCACACGCCGATGAAGCAAATGCAGACCCCAGAGACTATAAGGTTGCAGAGGTATCACTAGGAAAAAGGGGAAAGTAGGGTGAGGTGGACTTGCTGAAGGAGGTAGCAAGGGCAGTGGAAGCCCGATATGAGAAGGAGGCCCAGAGGCTCAAAGCAAAAAAGGAAAAGAACGCAAACCTTATAGGGTTGCTCACTGAGCTGGCATGACCCATCAATGCCACTCCTCCGGAAGCTTCCACCTCTGAAGATATACCGCAGAGTGACATAGACTCCCTGCGAGTAATGAAGAAGAAAGCTCAGGTAGTGAACGAGTGGGTCACTCTGCAGATAGGAAACACCTGGCGTTTCCTGGTGTCCACCCTCCCAGATTTATACACGGCCCGGCAGGTCATTCACCAGGTGGAGATTCTTATTGAACTATGGGAGGGTGATGCCAAGAATTACTAGGCATGGAAGGTGGAGCTCGAAGAGCTCCTTACCCTAGGGGAAGATATGATTTCTGAATCTGGAATACTGGGGGAAGAATCATTTGATTTTGTGAGAACCCAACACTCCAGACTTGACCTCACATTGGAAGTAATCAAGCAACTGGTGGGAACTCTACATGAGAAAATTAATGCAGTAAAATATTCTTTCAATTTATACAAGTCCTTTGTAACAAAGATTTCCAGGGCTGACCCCCTTAGCACAGATACATGTACCCTCGAAGATTCAGTTTTGGAGAGTTTTGATGAAATAATGCAGTCCCGGTATCAATCTCCGGAGGGGATAGATGGGGCCCAGATGGAAAAGTTAACCCGCATGATACTTAGTGGTCATGATGCGGCGAGAATGGCAGATGAATTTAAAGAAAATGTTCCAGACCTGGGGGAACAAATTGAAGTGGCCAAGCACCGAAGGGCCAGCCTGAAAGATATAGATGAAGATGACATTTCTTGCCTCCTCCAGGCTTTCAATGACAATAAGCAACCTTGAACTTTCTTAGAAGGCCGGAGAAAACTCCAACATTGAGTATTCTTTATTCTTTTGGGGACATAAGTTCCCGGATCCTGGAGTCCCGGATCCAAGATTTTGTATTCTTTCAAGTGATCCGTGTCCCGGTCCCCAAGGCCGACCAGTCACTTTCAGAAGCGGTTAATAAAGGCTGTCAGAGGGTGGTTGGCTACATCAAGGAGGCACTGACTTAGCGGTTGGTCTCTGACAGAATGATTTTCTCGAGGCGCCGCTCAGGGGTACACTTGGCACGTTGGAGACAGGGCGCAGCATTTCCCATTTATGAGGCATGTAGCCTCGATCTCCGGGGGACCTACTTTCTTCCTTCTCCTTCTCGGCTCTTTTCTCGAGGGTGATTCTTCCGCTGTATATTCTTGTCTTATTCTTCTGACATGTCAGACCTATTCCGTCTCAAGGTCTTTTGTAGGGTGGCGCAGGTAGTACCGGCCCCCAGATATTGTATTTTATTAAAATGTGGTGTCAAATAGGGTTAGGGTTAGAAGAGAGTTGTATAAATAGCCAGACCGGCCCATTTTCAAGGGTCGGCGAAATTGATGATTTTGTTGTCCATAGCAATAGCAAAGAGATTTCTGATTTTAAGTTGCAGAGCTCAATGCTCCATTGTCCGGGTTTTATATAGTTAGATGCTCCCCTGGAGCCACCATTGTATCATGCACCAGTGCTTGCTGGAAGGGACATTAATAAAGAAGGGAGAATTCTTGGCAATGATGTTGTTGGCATTCCTGCTTCTGAGTTAATGGTATTTCATGTTTTGCGTTCTTTATGTCTTCTACTCTGATATGTCAAAATAGATTAACGACCTCTTTTCCCTTGCTACTGATGAAGTTCTAACTGATGGCTATGTATTTCTTCGGTATTTAGTGTAGTATGTCGGAGTATTATTGATGTCCTGAATGTTTAAACATGACTATAGTTAGATGAAGTGTTTCTAACCCTGCAGGATCTTTTTCATCTTTATTTGCTAAGTATGGAATACTAGGGAGAACCTTACCTTGTTGAATCTCCGGAGAGAATGAGTTGAAGAAACCAGCTATCCCCCTCAAAAACAATGACCTCTCCCAACCAAGCCCCGCACCGTCGTGACCCGACATCCAGGTGCTTGAAGGCCCGGGGAATTTAATTTCCTCGGACAACCTTTGCAGGCGAAGTTGGCCGGTTTCCCCAGAACCCGGTGACAATTTATGACTGTTGGCGGACCCGGTCAGCAAAACCCCGTCAACAACATCCAATAGGCAGTGAGGCATTTTTTGTCAGTGAGATATTTGTATTTGTCAGTGAGATGAATTTGTTAGTGAGATATTGTAAAACATAATATTTTAGATAAGCCAGTGAGGCACTTCAAGTGGTTTTATTCCCCAGATGGTTTCCACTCAGGACAAATACTTGTATCAAACTCGTACATGTTATTTTGCTTTACTATTTATTGCCTTATAGTTTATATTGTATGATCAAGATACAAAAAGAGTTTTGAAATGCAAAGTTGTATGAACACTGATTCACCTCTCCCCCACTCTTCCCTTCTCAGTGTTCATTGTACTCCTACAGAGTCTTATTGGAATTAGAAGTGGGCTAATTTAGTTATTTCAAATTATTGTTCACAATACTCTTAAAGAAATGCTAAATAAAATTAAAATTACAAATTTTATGTCAAGACAAAGAATAATATCCAAATACATCATAAATCCTATTTACAAACCTTCCAAAAAACAATTTTAAAGTAGTCGCTCTTTCCATACTCAATAACGTTGTACTTTTATGAAAAAAATTGTGAAAGTATACAAATATTGCTCTATTCGTTCCTTCAATAGCACACTATGGAAAATGAAATGCAAAGTTGTTTGAGCAACATAAAAATCATAACGTGGAAAGGATTCGCAAATCATATGTAAAATTATTGAAAAGATTAGCCGACTTAATTTTATGTTACAGTCTAAGATTTTATCATTCTTTGTAGTATATGTAATTGCCAAAAATAATATTATTGAAGTTTGAAAGGTGAAAGCAAACATGCATTCAATTTTATCGTATATAATATTAGAACTCTTTTTGCCTGATTCCTGCTCTATAAACTGAATACACAGAATGATGATCAAACCTGTGTCAGAGACAGTTTTAATAAGAAGAGAGAGTAAGGGGAAAGCAATATGTATGAAACACTCATAAAGTCTTCTCCTATCAATTGGTCCCACGTAAGACCCAAAATAGTTCTAAAAGTTAATAGATAATGGCTAAACTAGAGATTCCATTCAACAACTTGAGCCTTCAAAAACTCATCACCATAGGCACTGATTTATTAGCTGAGAGGAACACTTCAAAGAGTTGTAATATAGAGAATTAAAACCAATTTAAGTTAGAGAATCTACACGCCAATGCTATTATTATCTATTATTTTCCATAGTATAGCAAGAAATATAAGTACGGTTGTTGGGATAGGTGCCTTACACCTTCAATATTTCCATATTAGAAATATTTACTTAATTGTTTATATTACTTGAAAGGGCATTATGTATTATTTTTAGTTTGTAATATGGTAATTTATAAGTATATTCTATTTGTTATAGCCTATTGGAGATTGTTAAATGTAATTATGATAATTTTAAAAGTATGTAAAGTTGTTAAAATAAAAAGAGAATGATGAGAGGGAGTAAAGTGTGGATTTGGAGAATATCAAGGAAGATTACCAAAAAAGCACAGATAAGATCACAAATGGAGAGCTTTACTTAAAGGAGAACGTTTCTATTTTAACTCCTTGGTTTGGGCACTGTGAGTTGTGCATAAGTTATAATGTCTAAATTAACTAGTGGTTTCTAGTGCCTAGTCCTAGAAACCATTCAAGATTTGTGGTTTTCCTCATGCATATATACTGAGTGTTTGAGCTGAAGGAAAAGGAAACTATTTCACGGGTTATACTAATAATAAAGTGCTATAAGAGTACAGAGATAAGTTATAATGGTGTAACTCATTTGAAAGATTACTACAAGATTTGGATATCTTGGGTGTAGAGTGCTTTTTGTGAGGATTCCACCACATACACCTTGTGTTATGGTGTATCTTATATATTCATATTATAATTTAACTATATGTGATCACCCAAAAAATCATTTAATAGATCATCATTGATCACCATACTATCTACCTCACCACAATTTACTACTCGATCACCCCATACACTCCCAATACATCCATAATGACACTGAGTGAGCTGATGGGAGGTGACGTCCTTTGCACTTTATGAATCATAGTCTCATCCCAAGAAAAAATGGTAATAGCTATGACATATGTGGAAGTTAGGTAACAAGCACTCAATGTTGTCTTACGTAATCATCTACTAGGCCATAAGACAAAGACATTTGTGTGTCATGGTATATAATGTTGCTTGTGAGACTCGCAATGAAATGGAAATTTTGCACCTCTATTGTCTCTTTTATGGCTAATGGGCCCACTACATGATGTACATATTTTTGTCTAGTGCTCTTTGTTGATGGTTTCATATTCAATAAGCTTTTGGTCTATCTTAAATTAGAGCCTCCATTTTTGTACCCTAAAACTCCCCCATATCAAAATAATTAAAAATTTGTGAATTAAAAACTCATAGCAAGGTTTTATCAAAAGCTATAGAAAATTTTCATGGTTATTAATATGCAGGATTGTCAAAGACAATCTACCACCTATCCAAAAAAAATATTTTTATATCAAGATGAATGCACCAATGAATTGAAAATCTCATCAAAGTCACTAGAAGGGGTGTAACTTTGCTTTAGTATCAATAAAAAGATCATAAATTTGGGCTTTATTAATATCATTTTCCTTTAATTTATTGTTAGATAACTTTGTCACAAAAATTGGCAAAATGATTCTTATGAGACTTATATTGGTTAATTTGACTCATTTCTTTTAACGATGAAGAAAGTAATGCATGGTGTGGGCTTCCTATGGATGCCTTTTGATGAAACTATTTTTTTATATTGAAAATAGCCTAATACTCCCCTTTAACTCTCCCTAGGGTTTGTTATAAGGGTATGAGGAGATTAGTGGAAGTGGAGATCTCTTAAGATTTTTATTCAACTATATTAGGTTTGAGGTTAGGATTTATAAGATCTAATATTTTAAAATAAAGTACATAAGAAATATATTCCAAAATAGTCAAATATATATATATATATATATATATATAGAAAATGATTTGATTAAAAAACACAAAAATATTCCCTTCTTACCTCTCATTCTATGTTGTGCTATAAAAACAATTGGCATGGGGTTCAATTTTATAAAATACAATCATGTTTCGCTGAAAAAACCCACCCTATTCCTCTTTTAGATTTAATTATGAATGGGTGGCCAACATTTCTTTTTAATTTTAATAACACCAAAACATGATCATGTTTTTTGTTCATAAAATTGTATTGCATAGTTTTATAAACCGCAATACATTATTAAGCATTATAATTTTAAAAATGTGATCATATTATGGCCCAATATTTGCCCAGCCATAATATAATTATGGTGCTTCAAGTTGTGAATAAGATAAACACATTATAGAAAAACCTAGGAATTTGATATTTTTTGTCCCCCATTTTGATGCACTTACCCCATAAATAGGATCCACAATATTTAGTTCCACATTAGGGCACAAAATTTGGGCTAGTTATAATTCATCTTATATATATATATATATATATATATATATATATATAACTTAGTTTATTCTATAGGCTTCCATGCTTGAGGCTTGGGAACATTGCAAATGATAAAGATTATTTGATACATAAACACAAAATAAATATCTTTGAGTCGATTGAGTTGTTAGCAAGTAAAGGGGCCAAAACCAAAAGTTGAATCCTACCATAGGCTATTGCAAATAAAATGTAGAGAAGGGAGTCATTATATGTTCTTAGGAGTCATGTCCCTTTATGGGAAACCATATATTTAATGAATGTAATGTTGGAAATAATGGGAAGTGTGTACTGAGAGGGGAGGGGTGAATCAATACCTCTAAAACTTTTATCTCTTTTATCCTTTAACCTTTATGTAATCAATTGTTCATCCAATCATTTATTCTATACTATCTTTGTGTAAGACATATTAATTCTTTAACTTAATCAAACATGTGAACATTCATAGAAACATTCATCAAATTGATTGACTCATAACACATGATATGATAACACATGATTGGAAGGGGCCGGTTAAGGCTTACAATTTGATCACTTCTGATGATCTGCCTTGTTAGGAGTATCTGTGGAGACCTGTTAAAGTCTACTATGTTAAGAGCCTTAGCAACACTGTTTAGTGTGCACTCGGTTAAAAGATTTACAAAGGACTGTTAAATCCACCTTCCTTGAAAGGATTTTTACTTTTGCTTCACTTGTTAGAATGTAAGAAAATTACTCTTTGACCTTATTGTATGCAATCTACTATTGTTGATTATAGATCCATTCGATTACATGTATATATGTATCACATATTGTGATTGAATAATACCTTTGTTTCTCGGTAGCCTCTGTTCTTGGTTCTTGATAACCAATTTCAACTTTTGTTGTTCTGGTTCTTGAAACTCTCAGTTTGATCCATATATGTGTTCATTTTCTCCTTTCATCCTCCTCTTGTAATTTTAGAATGATTACAACATCTATTTATAAGATAGATTAACCTAATTAAGTTTTATGTAAAACAAACTTAACTCTATGATCACGAGTTTAATACTTTACCTTGATCTCCTAGTCTGCATGTTTTCAATCAGTTAGATTGATTAAACATTTCCAATAATGTTTCTTGTCCCTTAAGTAATGGTTTTAAAATAAAAAAACACTATAAATAGAATATGAATGTTTTATCTGACGTGGAATTCAGATCCATTTTTTGCGGGCTATAACTGACTTTCAGTGTCTGATGCTTGGTTTGCTTTGAAATTAGTTTTACTGTCTTTTGGGTTGCACCATTTTCTTCTTTCAGTTTGCACTATGCCTATTCTCTCAATTTGCATTGTATCTGCTTGTCGGGTTCCTATGTCAGTTTCCTCTTGTAAGGTTCCACTTTATCTGTCAGGTGTCTCTTGTACTTACCACTTTCGGTGATGTTTGAAAGTCTATGTTTCGGTGTAGGTTTACCGAAGGTTCAAAAACTTGTTTTCCTTTTGTATACTAATGGAAAAATAATGTATTCAATCTCCCCCTTTGACATTAGTATCAAAAAATTGTTGAGATTGATGAATATCAATCTACCCAAGAACCCTGCATGCAAAACTGCTATGAGAATGAAGACAGAAGATAGAAGAAACAGAAGCTATGGCGGCCGATAGGCCAGAGATTGAAAAAGCATGTT
>MU224257.1:84951-103686 GCA_018584345.1 Thuja plicata | reverse complement strand
CAACTCTCCCGGGCCATTTGGACGCAATGGTGGAGTCCTTTTCGGCTCAAACAGCTCTGAAAAAAAGAGACCCCTCCAGAACCAGAGACAAATGCCGGAAGAGAATCTGAGAGCTTCAAACCCTCTGAGCTTCAGTAAAACAGGAGCAGCGAACAACAGATCAGCTCTGATACCATGTTGAGATTGATGAATATCAATCTACCCAAGAGCCCTGCATGCAAAACTGCTACGAGAATGAAGACAGAAGATAGAAGAAACAGAAGCTATGGCGGCCGATAGGCCAGAGATTGAAAAAGCATGTTGCAAGAAATGATATTCTATTAACAACAATAATGAAATTACAATCTCGGTAAGAATTACAAAGCGGACAATCCTTATAAAGGATGCCGAAACCCTAAAAAGGGAAACTAACAGAAATAGAAACAACCTAAGGTTAGCTTAAGCAAACTAGAGTGAATAGGGAAGTTACTAATTAGATCATAAGGATTTAAATTAGTAACCTTGATATGCTATTACTCTAACAAAAATGATATGTGTATAAATACTAACATGTTTAATATGTACACCATGTATATATCTTGTTATTATATGACTCCCCCTAACTGTATGCATTATAGTATATATGTACATGTATACTTATACTTGCCTTTTCTCCTTTTCACCTTTTCACCTTATGATATATATACATATCATTCCCCCTTTTTTGATATTAAGGACAAAGATGTACAACTTACAAGTTATCAAAATTTTGGCAAAAATGTGTAACTTATAGATTGTCCAAAATATGGGAATGAGAATTTGAGATTTCTTCCATCATTTCTTCCCATTTCTCCTTAAGGAGTTCTAGAGCCATGTGCTCTAATGCAATTCTGGCATGCATATCATAAATGTTGTCTAGGAAAGACATTTCTGGGGTGGCAATTAGTGTTCTTGCCAGTGTCATATGCTGCTACAGTAATATGAGATTTAGTAGAATTAGAGCTTGGATCTCGATTACCTCATCTCTAAAATTTGATTCTGCATTTTGAATATCCTATCTTAGCTTTCTTGCTTGCTTGAGCTATTTTTAGTGGTATCTGGCCATGTCTCATCTGCAACATCCATGCTCCTATTTCCTGTTGTGTCTATTTCCTCTTTGTCCAATTCTATATTTGTGATAATAATATGTTCGGTGCTCTTAGTAACTCGATCATCCTTGGTCTCTTGATTTTTGGTTAGAGCTCTTTGTGGCTTAGGACTTGTATCCTTTTCAATAATATTAAGTATTTTCCTTCATTCGGCTTCACTCTTTTGGTCTAGATACAGTAGATGTCCTTTAAGCACTTGGTAGGCTCTCATATTCAGTCAGAACCTTTTGGAATGAGCCTTCATCATTTCTTTGATCTCCTCCATTTTTGTTTTGGGAGGCATGACTAATACTAGGGCTTTACCCTGATTTCTTTCTCTAAGTGCAAGGCAAATGTCCATCTTGCCGATAGCCTATCTTGAAGTTCTTTAGGCATACTGTCTACCAGTTGTATTGGGAGATATTTGTATATGCACATCATCTTGATGATTTCCTCCTCAATCTTATTTTGATCCAAGGGATCCAATTTTAACCATTTCTTGACCTTCCTTGTATTTACTGAACCTGTATTTATAATTGAGGCACATACCTCATCAATTTTTTTAGGTATCTTGTTCTTTTCCTCTTGAACACCTTCATCATATTCTGTGTCCTCAATGTCCTCCTTGGTTCTAATCAACCTTCTTCTCTTTGTTGTCCCTTTTTCTGTGTTTCGGTTTTCCTCTTGTAGGTCCTTACTTGACCTTTCTTCAATGGTGAAGGACTTGTGTCCTTTGTTGTTTGACTTCTAGTCTTGGTGGCAGCTGTGGTTCTAGGCTTATTGGCTAGAGTAGGTAATGGAGTATCTGACTCTGTAGACTTAGAGTCATTTTCCTGCTCAGCCTCACCGACAGGTGACTGTCCTTTAGTTTCTTCTGTCTGTTCAGTTTCTCCCTCTATGACCGACAACCTTTTCTTCAAGCTCTTTACCATTTTGTCTTTCTTCCTTTCTATTTACTTCACAACCAAGCCATTTTTTATTCTTGCCTTGGCTTCTTCATAAGTGTCGAACTTGGTTTGTATTTTTTCTAGGGGATCATTAATCAATGCATCAATTGCATTGGATGCTTGATCTATGGTCACCTCATAGTCAAGTGGTTGTAGCCATGCTATCCTTGGTACAACAGGTTTGATATATGTTTAATTTGTGTCTACCATGAAGCATATATCATTCTTGAATTTCTCAATTAGTTGCTCAGGGATCCTTACTCTTTTCTGCATTCTCTCCTTGAATCCAACAAAATACTCATCCATAACTGTCTCAAAGTTGTCTCCCAGTGATTTTATAAACTCACTAATCTGTATGGTGACTGGTCTAGTTGTATCCCATTTTACATCTCCTATTGATGGGAAGGATTCTTAGAAATAAAAGAAAATGCACATGATAAGTGAACAAAACTTACATGAGTTTGATTTCGCATTCCTGATTGTCTTTAGGTTCTCTTCTAACTGCTTGAGTAGAAGTTCTGGTAGATCCAGTTGGGTTCCTTTCTTCACAATCTTATATGTTATATCCACTGCACTGGATGCTATGTTTTTCATTCTTCTAGCTTGAGAGAACTTGTATCCTAGGACACATGTTCCAAATGTCAGCTCATCATCTATGATAGTGGATACCTTAAGTCCTCTTCCATCACACTTAGCTCTTGTATTCTTTTCAATTTCAGCCTTGTGCGGGTGCTTCAATGCTTTTACATTTTCAGTTATTGGATAACCGGTGATTGCATGTATAACATATTGGTTTATTGGTTTGGGCTCATCTAGCCATAGCTTGTGATTGTGAATCATGCTCAATACTAACTGAACCCACTCGGTTTTGAACACTTTCAGGAATAATAGGGCATTTGTGAGCCCTTTCACTTCTATGTGATTGTGCTCATCTTTAATGGTTCCATCATAATTACATAGCTTCTTGAAATCTTGTTCAACCTCCAAGTTGCCAATTTCTGCAGTCTTGCAGTGAATGTATACTCACACATATTTAACGAGCAAAACCCTAGCTGGTATTTGCGAGAATGCTCTAGCATTGTCGGGTTGTGATGCAACCTCTAGGTATATCTTGTAATGGGGTTCCACATAGGTAGAATTCTTGACAAGTTTGACCTTGTCGTTCTTGATGCTCTTCAAATTAGCAGTTCTTGAGTTCATGGCCATTGTTTCAGACATTTAGGGTGTTTCATAAAATATGAACAGAGTTCTTGGTTATACTTTGTACTAACTTCAACCTTTGTAGTTGTAACTGATCTGCTAGGAGTGCTTTGTAACGAGTTGGAGTCGCTTTGCAATGTTGTTGCTTTTGGCCCTATTTTCGCTCTGGTCACTTCACTCAAAATCGTAGGTGAGAAATGAAACTCCTCTGTCGTCTATTTATAAACTTTTCCCTAGGTCAGGTCATTAATTCTCAACCACTCCTCAATGTGTGAAGACGGAGTCATCAGTTGATACACTAAATTCCCTTTTTGGTGACCATGTGATGCTTCGAGGCAGCCTTCTAACTTGTTACATTTACCAATGGGTTTCGGTTTATTGCAACAACAACTTGTCAACTCGCTTGATTACTGACGGATCTCGGTTTACACTAGCAACTTTATATTTTACATGTTAACCTACGATTTTCAGAAAATGTAGACAATTCATCTTTGAATGTATACCAATGCATTTCGGTATGTATTAACTGAAGAAATAGTTTTCATAGAATTTAACAACTAATACCATAGTGCATCCATAATCATGCTAATTTGGCATTTTAACTATGTATGATTGGAACTGATGCAAAATATAACTTAGTGTAATGCAGTTCCATACTTACTTGTTCTTCTTAGGTGGGGGTGGTGATGTCACCAGATCCATTGGATAGGGTGTCACCAATTGCATTGCTCGGTCCAGCTTTATCATTGTTTGTAGCTTTCCTCCACATTGTGTTTCTCATCCTCCCGATGTCTTCAATGGTGTTTCCATTGGCAAAGGTTCCAGTCTCTGTCATTTGGTCACTGTAGTCTTTCTTGAGATGACCAACTTTATGAAAGTGTAAACATGTCATTCCGGGGTTAGTCCATCCTCTAGGTTTTCTTGATCATTGTCTCATACAATTTGCAGCAATGTGACCAAATCTTCCTCATGTTGTACAATTTTCCCAAGTGTTGTAATCCCATACATACTACTTACTGACTCTTTTCAGTTGATGGGAAGATTCTTGACCTTTAGACTTCCATGCTTTCTTTTTCTTCTTCCAGCATTCAAGAGTAGTGTGCCCATGCATTTTGCAAGTAGGACAATATTTTTCCATGTAGGTTTCCCTCTTTGGTTGTTTCATCTTAGACTTACATTCATATGCTTTATGTCCTTTCTTGTTACATTTATAACATAATCCTATGGATGAAGATGTAGATTTAGGAATACCTTTCATTTTTCTCCTGCATACATTTGATGTGTGGCCTTGCTTTCCACAGTGATTGCATGTTAGATTTCTTGGTCTCAGATTTCCATAGACATTCTTTTGATCAGTTTGTTTGGGTGATTCTTCATTGTCGATATAGCCTAGTCTAGTGTCATTGTTGGCTCTCCTTTGTTCATCAATAAAATCACCCATTCTTTATTGCTTTCTTCAGCTCTTTTGATTATCTCATTATGCTGCTGCTGAATTCTGAGTTCTTGTTTCAGCTTTTCATTTTCTTCCCTTAGCTCACTGATAGCTTCTATTCTTTCAATGAGTTGAATATTCATTTTTTTGCCTCTTGACTCATAAGAATAATCTGATTTGTAATTTCATGATGATTTTCTGTAAGTCTATTTATTTTAGACTCTTTTTCCTACAGCTTTTTAGTAATCTTTCTTCTATCATCAATAGCTAGTGTTATCTCTTTCTCAGCTTGTATAGCATTGTTCATGATATGAATCATTCTTACCATCTTTGTCTCTTGACTGATTTGTAGAGATTTCACTTGTCCAGCAAGATGTTGATTGATTTTATTTAAGCTTGTGATGCTTTCTTCTAATGTATATGATGCTTTTCTTGTAGTAGATCCTGAAGACTCAAATAGATCTGGTATCTCTTCCTCTTGGTAATCTTTCTCATTACAGTGAGATGCCATAATCTTTCTTTCATCTAACAATTGTCTCATCTTGATTCTAGCTTCTTTATACTGCTCATAGAAGATTTGAATTTCTAGCTTATGATTCTCAATACTTTTGTCACATAATTTAACAACTAATACCATAGTGCATCCATAATCATGCTAGTTTGGCATTTTAACTATGTATGATTGGAACTGATGCAAAATATAACTTAGTGTAATGCAGTTCCATACTTGTTCTTCTTAGGTGGGGGTGGTGATGTCACCAGATCCATTGGATAGGGTGTCACCAATTGCATTGCTCGGTCCAACTTTATCATTGTTTGTAGCTTTCCTCCACATTGTGTTTCTCATCCTCCCGATGTCTTCAATGGTGTTTCCATTGGCAAAGGTACTGGTCTCTGTCATTTGTTCACTGTAGTCTTTCTTGAGATGACCAACTTTATGAAAGTGTAAACATGTCATTCCGGGGTTAGTCCATCCTCTAGGTTTTCTTGATCATTGTCTCATACAGTTTGCAGCAATGTGACCAAATCTTCCTCATGTTGTACAATTTTCCCAAGTGTTGTAATCCCATACATACTACTTACCAACTCTTTTTGGTTGATGGGCAGATTCTTGACCTTTAGTCTTCCATGCTTTCTTTTTCTTCTTCCAACATTCAAGAGTAGTGTGCCCATGCATTTTGCAAGTAGGACAGTATTTGTCCATGTAGGTTTCCCTCTTTGGTTGTTTCATCTCAGACTTACATTCATATGCTTTATATCCTTTCTTTTTACATTTATAACATAATCCTATGGATGAATATGTAGATTTAGGAATACCTTTCATTTTTCTCCTGCATACATTTGATGTGTGGCCTTGCTTTCCACAGTGATTGCATGCCAGCTTTCTTGGTCTCAGATTTGCATAGACATTCTTTTGATCAGTTTTTTTGGGTGATTCTTCATTGTCGGTATAGCCTAGTCTAGTGTCGTTGTTGGCTCTCCTTTGTCCATCAATAAAATCATCCATTTTTTATTGCTTTCTTCAGCTCTTTTGATTATCTCATTATGCTGCTGCTGAATTCTGAGTTCTTGTTTCATCTTTTCATTTTCTTCCCTTAGCTCACTGATAGCTTCTATTCTTTCAATGAGTTCAATATTCATTTTTTTTGCCTCTTGACTCATAAGAATAATCTGATTTGTAATTTCATGATGATTTTATGTAAGTCTATGTATTTTAGACTCTTTTTCCTACAGCTTTTTAGTAATCTTTCTTCTATCATCAATAGCTAGTGTTATCTCTTTCTCAGCTTGTATAGCATTGTTCGTGATACCAATCATTATTACCATCTTTGTCTCTTGACCGATTTGCAGAGATTTCACTTTTCCAACAAGATGTTGATTGATTTTATTTAAGCTTGTGATGCTTTCTTCTAATGTATATGATGCTTTTCTTGTAGTAGATCCTGAAGACTCAAAGAGATCTGTTATCTCTTCCTCTTGGTAATCTTTCTCATTACAGCGAGATGCCATAATCTTTCTTTCATCTAACAATTGTCTCATCTTGATTCTGGCTTCTTTATACTGCTCATAGAAGATCTGAATTTCTAGCTTATGATTCTCAATACTTTTGTCAAGTCTGTACTTATCCATTGTATGATCTTTTCTCTTAAGTCTTTAAGCTTTCCAAATAAGAGTTCTAGCTCTGATACCAATTTTTGGAAATAATGGGAAGTGTGTACTGAGAGGGGAGGGGTGAATTAGTACCTCTAAAACTTTTATCTCTTTTATCCTTTAACCTTTATGTAATCAATTGTTCATCCAATCATTTTTTCTATACTATCTTTGTGTAAGACATATCATTTCTTTAACTTAATCATACATGTGAACATTCATAGAAACATTCATCAAATTAATTGACTCATAACACATGATATGATAACACAAAAAACCTCTGTAAGAAGGTAAAAATTGTGGTGGTGATGGCACCCACAAAATCTTCACTATCTGTAGATTGGAAGGGGATAGTTAAGGCTTACAATTTGATCACTTCTAATGATCTACCCTATTAGGAATATCTGTGGAGACCTGTTAAAGTCTACTCTCTTAAGAGATTTAGCAACACTATTTAGTGTGCACTTGGTGAAGAGATTTACAAAGGATTGTTAAATCCACCTTCCTTGAAAGGAATTTTACTTTTGCTTCACTTGTTAGAATGTAAGAAAATTACTCTTTGACCTGGTTGTATGCAATCTAATATTGTTGATTACAGATCCATTCAAGATTACATGTATATATCTATCACCTATTGTGATTGAATAATACCTCTATTTCTCAGTAACCTCTGTTCTTGGTTCTTGATAACCAATTTCAAATTTTGTTGTTCTGGTTCTTGAAACTCTCAGCCTGATCCATAGATGTGTTTGTTTTCTCCTTTCATCCCCCTCTTGTACATTTATAATGGTTACAACATCTATTTATAAGATAGATTGACCTAATTAAGTTTCACGTAAAAACAAACTTAACTCTATGATCACAGGTTTACAACTTTACCTTGATCTCCTAGTTTGCATGTTTTCAAATCAGTTAGACTGATTAAAAATTTTACAATAATGTTGCTTATCCCTTAAGTAATGGTTTTAAAACAAAAAAAAAACTCTATAAATAGAATATGAATTTTTTATCTAACATGGAAGTTAGATCCACTTTTTGTGGGTTGTGGGTGACTTTCGGTATTTGATGCTCAGTTTGCTTTGAAATCAGTTTTACTATCTTTCAGGTTGTAATGTTTTCTTCTTTCAGTTTGCACTGTGTCTGTTCTCTCAGTTTGCATTGTATCTTCTCGTTGGGTTCCTCTGTCAGTTTCCTCTTGTTGGGTTCCACTTTATCTATCGGGTGTCTCTTTTACTTAACACTTTCAGTGATGTATGAAAGTCTGTGTTTCGGTGTAGGTTCATCGAAGGTTCAAAATCTTGTTTTCCTTTTGTATACTAATGGAAAAATAATGTCTTCATGTAAATAATGTGCAATAGAGATATATGAGAGATAAGATAACAAAAAAGTGAAGACTACGATCTACCATTTTATAAGATGCTATAATATTGTAACATAAAAAAGAAAAACTAATCATATGTATTAATGTTAATTCACCTAGTATTTTATGCACATTAGGGAAAGAGAAAGAGGGATCCCCAAATATGATCTTTGAGAGAACCCAAATTAGATTAGAAAAACGCAAATGGATATAAGGGTGCTAATGACAAACTCAAGTCCTTTCAAGGGTGAATATCTAAAAGATATATTTTCTTTGATTGTGCTTTCACTTTATTGTTTGTTGATTGTTATTGATTAATGCCAATTGAGATTGTTTGTGTTTGATTAAGTGACCTAAGGCTAGTTGATTGATTAAATGTAATGCAAGTAAAATATAAGCACATGTAACAATCAAGCATACAAAAAGACCTAATCTGATATCTCAAAGTAAGTGCCATGGAATGAAAAAGATGAAATTGTACTCACCTTGAGGGATAGTAGAGGTCACAAGATCAAATCTGAAAATGGAGTAGTAGACTGCAACAAAAATTGAAACTGCACTGGATCCAAAATATGAAAGCTGAAATCCGCTGGTTGTAAAAATTTGAAGGCCCCAGGAATAGGTTGACTTGGAGGGTACAAATCACACTTGGGTATAGGTTGAGGTTGGCCTATATCTGCACTATGAGATATGAGATTTGAATGTCCGACGAAATCTGTAACCCAAAATCAACCAAATATAACCTTGAAAACTTGAAAACATACAAATATGCTCCTACACACAAGAAAAATGGATTTTTATTTTTTATTTTTATTTATTTATTTTTTTTTTGGGGGGTGGCTTGCCTTAGTCAAGCCCTCATTTACGAATTAGCCTTGGAATGAAATAAAAGCATGTAAAAAGCAAGACAAACATAAATATTCACCACACTTGTCAAACCATCATGGATGGATTCAAATCTGCAACCCGCAAAGATGTATGAATGCTTGTATGTGGAATGTAGGATGTTGGATGTCTTCACAAATGCAATATATCTACAAGTTCCAAATCATAGATCATAGATGTAAGTATGCTTGAATGATTAAATGCTTGAAAGCTTTAATGCTTGTGCAATGTTGAAGAATGTAGGTGTCCACCCTTGATGGCCAAATCCACTATCTCCAATGAATAAAGAAGCTATATCTATGAAAATAAATGCATGTTTTATTGAAGGGAATGAATTCCTTCAATGGATCCTTTCTTTTTTTGAACTCCTTGAATGCACCTTTAACTTGATAGCTTGCAATTGATGGCATGATTATGTATGCAATAGACCTTGCTTGTAAAAATGGATATAATGGACATAGAACTTGTGGATGAACAAATGAAGTGAGCATGCCTCAGTTTATACAAATTTTGGGCATCAAAACAAAAAGGGTTGACTGCACTGGGTGGGAAATATGAAAAACCCCTAAATGGGCCTGAAATGGGCCCAAATTCTCATGAAACCAATGCCTTGGGCACAGGACAACCTTGACCTATACCCCAGGTACAGGTTGACCTTGACCTATACCCTAGGTACAAGTTAAAATTGACCTGTACCCTAGGAGGCACAATCTATGGAAAAATCCTTTGGATCTCGGGCTTGCAAAAGAAATGGACAGAAATAGACAAAAAATGAGGAAAAAGAGGCAAATTAAGCATAAATGCATCCATGTTCTAGGAAACCGCTAAACTGGGGCCTGAAAAGATCTTTGAACTTCCAAATTAATGGGTGCTAACTTTTAAGATGGTACATTTATCCCCCACTTTAGCGAGAGTGTGAGACAAGCTCAAACTCATGGTAAAGTAGATTAAATGCATGAGATGATCTCACCAAAGCTAAGGAGACAAGGAAATGTCAAGCCCCCAAGTGAGTTGGGTCCTCATCAAATCCAAAACAAAGAAAAGAGAGACATCGCTAAACAAAAAAGAGGGAAGTACATGATTGTCTTGGCCCAGTAAGAATGCACAGTCGGTATATATCACTGAAGTGCAGAGTTAACCGAGAGCACTGATCACGCCCAGAGTTAATCGAGTGCAATGATAACCGAGTAACAAGACTATACTGAGTGTAGACAACACTGAGCTACATAATCATAACTGAACACCATTATAACTGAGATACATAGTATACACCGAGCACCAAGGAACAACATTAACCAAGTGGAACAGAGTCCACACAAAATTTTGTTATTAAACATTATTCTAAGTAACAACTTTTGAGCCGACCTAGATAACGGTTTACATGATCAAGGAGGAAATTAATTATGAATTTATAGTATTAATTATTTATATCTCCTATGTTTATTTGATCAATGTAAATTTTGTAACCGTTGATCTTAGGATAAGGATGTAATTGTTGTATCCTAATTAGGTCATATCGTTTGATATATAATTTTATAGACATCAAATTTTGTTAAGTATGTTAATCAAGAAATGACCAAGTAGTCGACATACTACAGACATCAGAGATCAAACAAGGGATTCAAGGACAAAGACCACATTGCAGAAATCAGTTTACAGAACTAAGGCAAGGCTGCCGAGAAGAACATAGTAGAAGGTACTATCATTCACATTGAGGTGATATATTTTGCATGAACTTAATGGATCTGTATCAAAAATTTTGAGATTGTATATGTTTCAGATCAACTTTCAGTTAGTCTCTAACAATTGTAATAGACCCAAAATCTCTTAACAGAGTAGAATTAACCATCTTATTGTAAATCTCTTAACTGAGTGCACACATAGATTGTGTTGCTAAATCCTCACATGATGTAGATCTAGTCAATATTTTTGTTACTCCTAACAGGGTAAGATCATTAAAAGTGATCATTATGTAAAGCTTTAATAGGCTACCTTTATTACTGCAGTAGTGAAGTTTTGTGGGTCTCATCCCCACCGTAGTTTTTACCTTCTAACATGGGTTTTCTGTGATACCAAAATACTAGTGTCATGGGTACTTAATTTCATGTATGTGTAATGTTCATTTTACATTCATTTACATTTCAGCATTGATACTATATGTTTGGGATAAGCAATCTACTCAGTCAGTTACTACAAACAGTTAATGAAAAGAATTGACTAAAAGTTTTTAAGGGTACCGATTCACCCCTCCCCTCTCAGTACACACCCTTTCCATTATCTTAACATTGGGCCATCAAAAAAGAGGGAAGTACATGATTGTCTTGGCCCAGTAAGAATGCTTGTCTTACTATGAACCATAGAAAAGATAGAATTGAAAGTTCTAGCAGTCTTGTGTGTCATGCTAGTCAATCCTATCAAAAACCTTGCACCTTTTGGCGGCTTTGCCTATGTGTATGTGTGTGCACCTTATGAATGGATCAGGGTTTGTTGTATCCATGAGGATTGAATTTTCTTTGCACCCCACAGATTAATCAATCTGTCACCGTGAGAATTTATTTGCATGCCAGGATAGGGAAAATTGTCTAGCAAATTGTTTTATGTTAGTCAACCAATCCTAAATATGTGAAAAAGGGAGAGGAACTATCCCTAGAAAATTGTGTTATGCTAGTGTACTCTTTTTGAAAATATGAAAGGAGATTGATCTAACCCTAGAAAATTTTGTTATGCTAGTGTACTCTACTTTTCATGTTTAAAATTAAAAAATATATGCAATACGAAGGCCATGTATGCCCCCCTTAAGATGGAAACATAACTTCTATTTTGTCATCTTAAGGAAGATTAAAAAAACAAGGATGAAGCACTTTTAATACCAAGACAATATCCACAAGAAACATCCATTCCAAACCAAAAAGGTCACAACTTCTATGAGATCATGGAAGGGATGAATGCAAAGAGATACCATGCAAGAAATATGAAAATGGATCCTTGTGAAGGATGAAACACTTGTTTAGTCTCTAGGGTAATGGATTTATCTTACATGGAAACCTAATAGCGAACAAATGAAAAAGGTTATGATCAAGGTCAATGCATATCCTTAATGTAAACCAACATTTCTATGTATGATTGGATGTCACACGAGAGATAAATAACACTTATCCAAGGGAAAATGGATCCTTGAATAAGAATGGAGAGATTGATAGAATACCCTTGCCCCCCAAGTGTAGAAACAAGGGTAAAGGGGTCATGTTATGCTACTCACAAATTGTACTACACTATGCATGACAATGAGCCCCCAAGGAGTAAGATAACAATGTTACATAGTGTGGAGCAACATAATAGAGACTTAGATGTTATTTAGAAAAAAATAGTATTGGAAAATAAATCATTGCGAGATGATATACAAATAATACCATTATCTATGAGTTTTTTGATTTTGTAATGTAAAGATTGATAATTATTAGTAGAGTGATGATTATAGCGGTGATACATATAAAAATGAAGAGCTATAATATTTTTGCTATGTTTCTTTGTGTGCTTAGGTCTAGTAATCACCTTAGCACGAAGAAGTTTAGGAAAATTTATTTCTTGATTAAAAGTGAATATAGGAGAAGTGTTGGATGGTGAAGGAGAGGATGTCGACAAAGAAGGAGACTCAAAAATAAAGTCTTCCATAGGTTTTTTACTACTCTCAAAACTTTGTTGCAGACACCCTGGACCATGTTTAAAATTGTGATTCTCAATGGTGTTAACAGTAACTGTATGTGACAAGAACTTTTAAAATGGAAACAGATAGGAATGGAGGCGCCAATGGCACCATGGTTTTGATGGGTGCTATGAGTAATGCATAGGACTCCTCTGATATGAAGGAAGACACCAAAGATGGTGATGGGGATCGTGATTCTTGTGAGTGTCAGAATTTTTTGTCCCTTCCTCCCTCCTTTGTTTGGATTTTGCGTGGTACTAAGGCCCTCGTGGGTTCTACGTGGCTCAAAGAAGAGGGGTTTGTGGCCTGGTGATGATCTTGGTTATAGGGTGCTCACAAAATTGGTGTTTCCTTGGTGGCCTTTGTGGCTCTCCTTTGGCTTATTGGCCCTAGGATTAGGTTTAGTTGGGTCTCGATCTTTGTCTAGCCTTGTTCTTAGCTATTATCTTTAGTGGCCTGTGTGGAAATATTTTTTGGGACTAGGCCTTTTGGTGTGAGATTTCCCTATTGGGGTCTCTCGCATGGTTATTGTTTTACTGCTCTTATGCTTTTAAAGTTTACCTTGTGGAGTAGAGATCGATTTTGGGATGCTCCTCTAAGTCTCAGGAAGCTTGGGTATTCTTTTTGATATTCTTTGAGGATTTTGCTGGAAGTTCCTCTTATCTTCCCCCTTGGAATCCTATAGAGGTGGAGCCCTATCCTATGGAGGTGGAGAGGTTTCTGGTTTCCTTTGTTCAGGTTTATCTCTTTCCCTTTCTTTCCCTCTCTTCTACATGTTCCATTGAGGTGGAGGTTTCTTCTTTTGAGGTGAAGACTAGCTGTGTGGAAGAGATGGTTTGTAGTTGGTTGAGGGTTTTCCTTAATCATGGCTTCTCGATCCTGGGGGTTGGCAGAGGCTATTTTTTTCCTTCTTGTTGGTTCATATTCTAGTTACTCTATATAGGTGGTTGTCATTCCTATTGAGGTGGAATGGACTACTTTTGGAGCTGTTGGGGCCAGCAGCTAGAAAGCTTCTCTAGTGGGATACTTTGTGTTTATGGATGGGTATTCTTTTCGCATTTATGTGGATGGTGGATCTTTACAAATCCCTCCAAATTTGGATATGGCTTGTGCCTCTATGAAATGTTCTTTGGTTGTGGGTTCCATGACAAAACCCTCGGTGGTTATACCAGTGATCTCTAAATGTATTACCTCTATTTTGGTAGTTTATATGGTAGTTTTTGTCCATGGTTTGGGGAGCCATTTAAAACCCTATGATAGCTTTGGGTCCCATGAAAAACCCAATTTTTTCAATTTGGCAATTTTGGCTTCAAGGTTTGGCTGGATGCTGACAGTTTTCATGGGCGCAATTCAATTTGTGGCCACTTTTGGTTAGGTTTGGGTTGGGGTATCCCTCTAAACCCCATGATATCCTTTCTGAGGAGGGTAGTTCTTTGATGTGAGGATTTTTCGTTATGTTCCAAGTTCTGGGAAGCTTTTATTGTGTTGGTCTTTATCTCTTGATGTTTCCTGGGTGATGGTTTTGGACTGCTGGTTATGCTGGTTCTGGGTTGCTGGTTCTTAAGGAAGATTTTTCAAAATGCAACATTTCATCTCTATGGGGTTCCAGATCCCCCTCAAAATCTGATTGTATAGGGTTTCGGGGCCCCTTCAAAACCTATTTTTACCTTAAATCAAAATAGTAACTGTTTGTGGTTTCTTACAAGGATTAAATCCTAGTCCATAAGAATGCTTGTGCCCCCCATTTCCTGAGGGCACTTGAATTTCGTGTTCATTTTTACCACATCCATTCCCATTGAATCCATATTTTTATAATAAATGATAACCAGGGCCATAATGAGAAGACATATTAGGAGTCAATGGAGCCTCATTAGTCACTATGTCATTGCAATCGGGTTCAATAGTTTCTCGATATTTGTTGGAAGCAATGACAAAATTGTTACTAATCTCATTAGAAATAAAAGTTTCTTTGAATTCATTATTAGATTTATATTGCATAAATTGAAGGTATGGAAATTTATGCTCTCAAATAAATGTTGGCGTGAAATCTAAGGATCCCCAATCGTCATCCGAAAGAAAACTAGAGGAAGGATGATCTTCCTGAGATTGAGAATCAGTTTTAGAATCAGGCTCTTGTATTTCTTTGATAGACTCAGAGGTTTTAGCAGATTCTATGTTTAAACAAGTATTTGGTCCATCATTCGCATGAAGAGTGTACATCACATTGTTATAGAGGAATTTGACTTTTTGATGAAGAGTTGAAGGAACAACATGCACAGTATCTAACCAAGCTCTACCCAGAAGAATATTATAATTAAGAGGTTCAAGCATCACATGAATAGGAGTATCTAGAATAAGAAGACCTACTTTAATAGGTAAAGTGATGATGCATAATTTTTTCTGAGCAATATTGTCAAATCCACAAATAGGAATATTATCAGGTTTAATGGTTGAAATATCAACTTTGATTTCTTTCAACATGTCCACACTAAAAACATTTATCCTAGACCCATTATCAATTAAGGTCCTACAAATGAGATTATTGTTGACGAGGACAACTACCACAAGGGCGTCATAATATTTTGAACTTCTTTAAGAGTTAAATCATCTTGAGTAAACATAATTTTAGGTGGGATAGGGGAAGCACTCATTCATTGCAAAAAGGAATTGATATTATCTTGATTGGGAGGAGGAGGTGGAAGAGTAGTTAAATTTTTTTGCAAGGCTTCATTATATGTAGGATACATCTTAAGAATTTCCCAAAGAGAAATCTTTGCAGGGGTATTACGTTATTTCTCTACCAAATCATGTTACTTTAAAAGATTTTGAGGAAGGCGGATTGGAGGAGGAAGCATGGGTTGAGAAGCTGTAAGAGAAACTGGATTAGAAGGTTAAGGATTATTTCTTGTACAATATGTGTGATCCACCACATAATAATCCTTAATGAACTCCAAAGGACTACTAGGTTTTCCTTTAATAGTTATAATATCACTAGTAAAATTGGCACCCTTTTTTGACCAGACATTGGTCTAAGTTTCTACCAATATTGGTCGAATGATCCACACATTGCTTCGTTGCTATTTTTCTAGTCAAAATTTGGACTCATGAGGGATAAGGTTGAATGTTCTATGCCAATATTGGTCGAAAGTGGCAATTGAAATTAGACATGAAAGGGTGTGAAACAACAAAATTTCTAAGCAAATCAAGCCTTTTTCACAATTTTGCAGCAAACATTTCATGAGGCTGTGAAACAACAAAATTTTGTTATATCGCTAAGGCAGAAATGAAAGGGTGTGAAACAGTGAAATTTTTCCATATCGCTAAGGCAGAAATCAAAGGGTGTGAAACAACAAAATTTTTCCATTTCACAGAAACAAAATATGAAGGTAGCAAAACAATGAAATTTTGCCATTTCGTGGGGGAAGTAAATCAAGGTTGCGAGATAGCAAATTTTTGCTATTTTGCAGGACATGTTAAAGGAGGTTGCGATATAGCGAATTTTTTCTATTTCGCAAGAACATATTTCAAGGTTGGCAAAATGGCAAAAACTGAAAATATTTAATGCATGTTCAAAATCTTTAATGATGATATGACATATATTGAAGGAAGCTTGCTCGATATGTCATGATGAGAAATGTCAAAAATAATATGCATTTAATGAGGCAAGTTATAAAAGGTTGTGAAGCATTTTCAAATACATTTGCACTCTCAAGACGAAGAAACTGGATGAGCAAGAGTGACGAGGAGAATTGTGAACCCACCATTAACACACCAGTAAGTTTAAAATCTTTGCTCAAAACTCTGTAGCTTACTGCATTACTAGTTTTATAAAGATAAATATGTCTAAGAGGAAGGAAACTAGCGTTAAGAAAGAGGCCTCAAAGAAGGCTAAGATTGTGAAAGAAAGAGCACCGCAGTCCACCCTCCTTACTATATTGCCAGTGTCAGCAGACTCAGGGGCTAAAAATGTGTTCATGGATGAGTGGAGTGCATGCAGAGACCCCACACTCCAAATACATGGCAGGTAATTATTCTGGTTCTTCTAATCAAACAGAAACGAGAAGGAGCCAAGATCAAACCCATGGAGACTAGACCTGGCCAAGGTGATAGTTCCCAATGTCTTTGTAGACATTAAGTTGTTGAATTTCCTAGCTGAGAATTACAAGCCTGAGATCAGAATGATCCAGAAAATGGATGGATTCCTGCTCTTGAGCATTACGAGGGGATATATAGAGGAATGCTTTGGCTTGAGAAAGAAAGCCCTAACCAAAATTGATAGGGACCAGTTTGCTATTGATTTTGAGCGACATGTGAAGTCAGCTGGTTTTAGGGAAATCTCCTACTTTACCAAAAGAGGAGAAAATAGTAGGATAATACCAGTGGACAGCAAGGGGCCACACCCAACTAGCAACTTCATGATTTTCTTCTAAAATACATATTTTTCTTGGGAATAGCTCTATGGTAAGGATACCAGACCTAAAATCCCATTGTATTTTATGTTTATGTCTATGAGAATTCAGAACCCCAATTACTACATGGAGTTCAATTTTGCAGCTAAAATTGAGAGGACCTTGCATTAGCAGCTGGTAAACTCAAAGAATACAAAGTCTTTCAAAAGTTATTCTTTATTGCTACATTTTATTCTCTTCCAAAATGTTGTTGAGTTCAAATAATATTTGAAATTAACCACACAAGATGATCAGGGAAATAGGTTGCTAGTACAACTATGGTGTAGGTCTTGGGACAAGCACAACAAAGATTACAGTTTTAACATTTTTTAGGATGTTTTGTACTGTGGGTTTTCAAAATGATGAGATACCAAAAGGAAAGGGTGCCACTAAACATAAAATGCATGCTCAAACCTAACGAGTTCATGCCTGACAGAGGATATCCCCACAATTTTGGTGATTGGATATGTTTCGCTAAGTATACTTTGATTAGAATTTATGGGTGCAGACAACAACCCCATCTTTTACCTACTCATGTTTCTGAAAGAGTAGGATTCTTTGAATTTATGTGGCAAATTTTATGGTTGGAGAAGGAAATCATAGCTCCAAGGAAAAATGGTACTTACATGCCACCTAGTGTGAAATTTGTAGGACTTACCATTGGATCTAACATCCTATCAAAAGTTCAACAGTATATTAATACTCATTTCAAACTAGATAGTTCCAAGAGTAGAGATTATGACCCTGAAGGACACATCCACTCCATTGTGGTCAAATTCAAATATCAATTAAAGATTAATGAGGATGTGATCAAAAATTGTGATGATTTAGCAACTATCATGCAAAAGTTGAACAATGGGGAATTGTTTTGAAAATGGAAACATAAAGGATTGCTGTAGGGCAGTCTAGATTTTATTATGATGAAGAAATAGAAGTTTTGAGAATTGAAAAGTGTATTCTGAAATTTGAGGAATTATATAGAGGTAGCCAGCAGTACAAAGAACATCAAAAAGCTCTTGAGGAAGTTCCTAAGGAGGCTTCAAAAGAGGTGCAACAGGAAGCTACTAAGGAGGTGGAAAAGGCACAACCTCCTCCTAGAAAA
This sequence comes from Thuja plicata, assembly GCA_018584345.1. Classification (NCBI taxonomy): domain Eukaryota; kingdom Viridiplantae; phylum Streptophyta; class Pinopsida; order Cupressales; family Cupressaceae; genus Thuja; species Thuja plicata. Next base: position 85,352 of record MU224257.1, on the reverse strand, counting down.
AGAAGAAAGTTTATATTACCGGATGATTCACCTCCTGATTCACCACCAATTGTACAACAGGAAGTTTTTGTTTCTCCCCTTGTGGGATATAATGACTCTCATGAGGAAGATAGCCCAATTGAAGTGGAAACTATTCTTAGAACTTTAAGAGGAGACAGTAAGGTAGGCCCTTCTTCTCCACCTCCCATTTATCAAGAAGATATGCATGGATACCAAGAACAAATGGAAGAGAAAGAAACTATTATAGACATGAGTGATGAGAGAGAAGCTATTCCTCTTAGGTTTCTACAAGGAAATGAGTTTACTAAAACTCAAGAATTTAAAGATTTCTGGATACAGTACAAAATGAGGGATTTTGAAGAAAGGAAAAAGGCTAGGCTAGAAGGTGTTGATGAGTCTCA
>MU224257.1:19658-30094 GCA_018584345.1 Thuja plicata | reverse complement strand
AATTATAATAATTATGCAAAAGATAAGCTAAAAGCATGAAATTGAAACTAAAATTGACTATAGTAATGATGCTAAAAAACCAAGGATCCTTCAATGAAGAAAAGAAGTCTCTTTTATAGAAAACCAAGAGCACAACTACACACAAGATGGCCAGAGCCTCCATAATATTATTTGTTTGAATGCCTTTATAACTAGAAAAATAAACTGGACATCCCCATAACTATCATGACCAACCCCATTAATACCTGCATGACCAGGATTACCTCGGGAAGAACCATCAGTATTAATTTTGAAAACTCCTTGTGGTGGAGGGGTCCAACGACCCTCCCTATTGATTTTCCTTAGAGGGTTTCTATATCTATTCCTCATATCCTCACCAACACCTCCTTGAAGAGGAAAATTAAGGTGAGTACAAACAACAACATCCTCGAGATCCACACCTCCAGAATTTAGTCACACTTTTCTAAGACAATCTCTTGAAGAGAATGAAAAATGTTCCACCACAGATGTTGAAAGGCCACCCTACTATCCTGAAAAAATCCTATGATTCCTCTCTAGCCAAATATGCCAAATGATAAACAAGGGAACAACAACCCAGACCACCTGAAGGAAAGAGATCCTCACAAGGCGTCTCCCCCAGCAGGTCCAAAACTCAACCAAAGAAGAAACATGCCAACAAGATTGACTCCAGTCCGTCCACCATACATTCCAAATCTCCTTAGCAAAGGAAAACTAAAATAAAACATGAGAGACATATTCCTCATCAGCATGGCTCAAAATGCACGTCAAGGGACCCTAGAAGCTCCTCTAATTACATAAATTATCACATGTAAGACAATGATTATGAGTAACCAACCATAGGAAAGAGTCACACTTCAACCAAGAAAATTTACTCCAGACCTTCTTCCACCAAGGAACCTCAATATCTCTAAACATATGTCTAAGAAGCTTTGAATAACCAATGGTTATAGAGTATTTGTCCATCAAGTTACTACCCTGGGCCAAAAAATACCATCCAACCAAACAGTTACACTCTCTAGAAGCAAGAGTTTGAGACAACTCATTCCTATGCTCCTCTTAACTGCTTGACGGCCAATCACCAGGGTCCCACCATCTATACCCCACAATAAGGCCTATATTTTGAATGCACTTATAATGCATAACTTTATTCCAACCAGCTGCCAAAAACCTATCACATAGAATTTTTAGTTTTTAGTTTCTCATAATAATGTCATTTTTTTAAGATGAGAACTACATGAAGGATTGACTACCACATATTAAATTCTAATAATATAAAAATAAAATAAATAAAAAAAAAAAAGAAAGAAGCACACCATCAACCCTAGATTGGAGGTGCTAACGCATTACTGTTGGAAGCTACAATTGAAACAATTTTTATATTTCCATTGATGTTAAACCCTAACTGGTAAGACAGTTGTTATCTTGTAAAGTGTCATATCAATTGATTGATGAAGAAGATTTGAAAAGAGGAGATAACAAGAAGACCTGGTGAAATGGTTGAGTTATGAGAAACTACAATGGGCACTTGATGAGATTGCACCTTGGTAAGGTAATATGTTGTTTATCTTTAACACTAAGTGAGGATTGGAAGACTAAAAGTTTAGTCTTGATCGAGTAACAGAGCAGAAGATTAAGGAACTTATGTATGTGTTTCAAGTGATGCAAGTGTCGAACGAGCATTAGTACATGTTGAGAAAATATAGTGTCAACTGAGCATCAGTATTTAATGAGTGGCAGTAATTACCGAGTTATCTAGTGATGACCGAGGGGAAGAACACAATGATGACCGAGTATCAGTATTTTGATAGTTTGAGGAATATTTGAGATCCCAACCAACATAGTTGATTTCTTGGGATATGTGAAGTGTATTTAAGATAAGGATGATCATTATGGAGAATTAAATGAGCATTTAATATATATTTAACCATTTTTATGTATGGATTCAAGAAGGAGTTTTGAGATGTATTCTATGAGGTAGAAGGAGAAAAAAAGTTGGAAGGATTCATTGGATCTGGCCAAACCCTAAGATCTATGGTGATGATTAAGTGGAAAAAGATCTAGCTACCTATTCAGAGAGGTATAAGTTTAACCTAACTACAGGTTATGTTTGCATAAGGTTGATTCCGTTGATTGGAAAATCTAAGAAGAAGGCTGAGAAGGCTGCAAAGAGCATTATAGGACTGCACAATGGTGATTGCTTGATGGATTTCCAAGCATATCTGAGTGATAGAGATGAAAATGGAGGTCAGTCAGTAAATTAGCATTTGAGTGAAAGTGGATCTATATTTGCAAAGTGAGTTGTATGTTCCAGATCAATTTATTGCTACTTTCTAACCATTGTATTAGTCAAAATCCTTTAACCAAGGTTGACTTAACAGTCATATTGTAAATCCTTTAATCAAGGTGACATTCTAATGGAATGATCTAATTCCTCTAACAAGGATCACTTTTAAGAGGGTGATTAAATCATTTAACAGGGTCACATTTAACAGTGTGTATTGTAACCTTTAACAGGGTTGGCTCCTCATAGAGCTCACTTCAGAAGAGTGAAAATTTGGTAGCATGTTACTGGTGGTTTTCCCTGTATAGTCAGAAAATGGAAGCACTTCCATGATAAAATTGTTTAGCCTTCTGAGTAAGTGGTTTGGGTTCATTTAAAGAACCTTGAATGGGTTCCTAATCTAGACTTGGTTTTCCCCTATTCTGCCCCACTTTCTACTTCTTTCCAACCTGATTTCTGCATTCTAGACTGCAGACCTGAGATCTTGGAAATCAAGGTCAGGGTCAACCTTTTTGGTCTCTGTTGACCTCAACCATAACCTAGGTCAAGGTTGACCTTGACCCTAACCTAGGTCAAGGTTGACCTCGACCTTGACCCAGGGTTTATATCTCGGGGACCCATAGTTTTCAAATGTCGGTCTTTGCAAAAAGTTATTTCCCGCTTCCAGGTCGGCTGTTTTGGGTTCTGAAGTGGTGATTCCTAAATTATATTTAATATAGGTCCTCTCCTAGGGGTAAAGGCTTTAATGGGAATTTAATCATCCTATGTAGGCCTCCTTAGAAGATTGTGCCCTAGTTTCATATAAAAGGAAGTCTTTCTCTCTCATTTTCTCTAAGTCTTCTAATCGTGATCAAGCATTCTCAAACTATCATCAAGTGCAATTCCAACAAGCTAAGGAGAAAGAATTCAAGTAAGCACTCATCCATCCTCAATAATTATAGCATCCATTTTCATGAAGGAGATCCATTGAAGGCCATTGAAGGATTCAAGCTACATAGTGCCCTTTTGGTGATCTCTCCATCCACCTTCTTCCAAGCCTCTTCCAAATCAAGAACCCATTCAAGATCTGGTGTTGGAGATCTACAAGCAATTGATTGAAGACATCCCACATTACACATTCTAGATCCATTGGTGCATACATACTTGTGGATTCAAGGATTCGAATCCTCCACAAGGACTTTTTACAATCAAGGTGAATTTATGCATTTACTTTGTTTACTTCTACAATTTCAATTACATATATTTAAGGTTAATTCAAAAACTAGGGTTTGACTAAGGAAAACCCCTCCCCCCCCCCAAAAAAAACCTCTTTTTCTTGTAGGTACAGGTTTCGGACTACATATTTGGACTCAGATCTGGATACCCTTTTCGGCTTTCTTTCAAGCTTCGCGAACAAATTTTCTATCAACATTGTGCAGGTCAGGGTCGATATTACTAGGTCAGGGGTGACATTTGTGGGTCAAGGTTGACCTTTTTCATAAGACAATGTCAGATCAGAAAAAGATTTATGGGTTTTGTTTGTCTCTATGTTCTTGTTCTGGATCTTACTTCATATTTTCCAGAAATAGTCTATAGACCTCAGAAAATAGCGTTTTCCGAATCTTCAATTCTTTAAGGTTGGTTCTTCTTCTCATCCTTTTCAATTACTATCATATATCATATCTATACAATCAATTAATAGAATTTGAGATCTCCCTCTTTGTTTTCATTTCCAAATGGTTGATTCATTTGTGCATTAATCCCTCTTTTGGGTTGATCAACTTGGATCTTTCATTTGTGCATTTGAGGATAGAAGAGGAGCATCTTAACACAATCATAATCACATTTCAATACTATTACAATTTAAATGTAAAGGTTAAGGAAATAAATAAACAAAGATTTTTCTTTCTTTACATTCCCATATTGGGTTTCCACGTTAAATCCTAGTGTCATACTTGTGTGAATGTTATTTGATGTGTTTTACTGTTAAGATATTTATATTATACAAACTTTGATTACTTTAGGACAGTGGACTGCAATTTTATGTTACTGATTATATGTTATAGAGACCGGGTGGATTGTTGAATAGATCTAAGTTGGTTGAAGTGTTTGAAAGTTCAATTTGTAGTTCTAGACCTGAGGATAACTGATTCACCCCCCTCTTAGTTATTCTAAATCATTCTAACAATTACATATCTAGATTTTCTAATTCATTGAGGTTCTCAAATTCATTTGTTACTTTGGTTTTGATGGTGGAATTTTATTCATTTTCACCGCCATCCCTTATATCTTAGTTTGGGAGGAAAGATGTGATCATTAGCTAATTTTTTCATTCAAAGTCTTGTCACTATTATTGGTTGCAGTAAAAGTTGATGTAAATGAGGAGGTCTCATTGTCTCTATACTATGGGTTGCATATGTCGAGAAGAATCCAAGGAGACATCACAAGGTTCCTTTTCCAATGTAAACTCATGGGAGTTCTCATTTATATCCACTACAGAGGGAACACATGAGGAAGTTCCCACTAATACATTTGGGCCTCATTTTTGACCAAAGGCTATTTTGGCTTGTGATGTTCACTTTTTTTTTGTTTATGTCTCGATTTTGTCAAAATTTTGACTCCAATTAAATTTATTGTCAAAATTTTGACGAAATCAGGATATAAAAAAAAAGTGAATGAACTCACTTCATTTTGTTTTAGGTGGATTACAGGCGGGAGGAAGGATTTCAGCGAGCAATTTCATGTCATTTTGCAAGTTCGAAAAACTTTTAGATTTTTGTGTTGATTTGTGCTTTGTGTGATGGTAACCTATGGTGTATGTAATTCATGCACAACTAGAACGCGACTTGTGGGTGTATTCTCATTTGCCCCATTTCCACTTGGAAGGCTCTCTTTTTTCTCTCTAAATACAAATATAATTCTCCGGCTTTGTGATATTAATTTTTTTTACAACTTTCTAGACGGCTCAAACTTCAAATGCTTTTTAATTGATTCATTTTAACTGCACATCACAATGTGAGTGCAATAGTTATCCTCATTATTGAAGTGAAATAGTTATTCTCATAGTTGATGTGCAATATATATTCTCATACTTGTCGATTAACCTACCTATAGACAATGACCAATCCCCCCAATTGATAAATCCCATCGAGTTTTAGCTGTGATCCCTGATAAAGCCAGGCAGATTCATACAACAAGATCACCATAGTTTCTAGGCATGAAACCTACTGTGGGATTGTGGTTTGAATCAGACTATGGGTCTGATTTGGTGGTGGGTGTTCTGGACACTGGAATATGGCCCGAAAGGAAGAGTTGTAGTGATCACGGACTTGGGCCTATTCCTAAACATTGGAAAGGTGAATGTGAAGAGGCCACATGGTTTTCTAAGACACTGTGTAATAGGAAATTGGTTAGTGCTAGGATATTCCCCAAGGGATATGAAGCAATGGGTGGAGGAATAAACACTTCTATCAAATTTAGGTCTCTTAGGTATTCGGATGGCCATGGTACTCATATAGCATCTACTGCCACTAGAAGGTATGTTTATAAAGCCAACATGCTTGGTTATGCAAATGGGATTGTGAAAGGGATGGTGCCCAAAGCCTGACTAGCAATGTATAAGGTATGTTGGTTGTCTGGTTGTTATGATTCTAACATACTTTATGCATTTGATACTATTGTTGAAGATGGTATTGATGTGATTTCTCTATTTGTGGGTGGTGGGGTCATGCCATATTATCTTGATAGTATTTGCATTTTTTTAAGCTTCCCTTGATAGAATTCATCTGCAAGTTGTTTATTTATCTTGGAATTAGAATTTTATAGTATTTCATTCCCTAGATTATCCTAATAGAGTTTTTTTTAATGTTGATTTCTCTTGGAATAAGAATTTAGATATTCCTTTTTAGAGTAGATTTTTTATGAGATAGTATATGCTCTGTTCTCTCACAATCATCAATCTATTTGAAACATGATCTACAATAATACCTTATTGTTTATATGGTTAATGATGTTCTTACTTTATATATTTATGTCTCTTTCTATTGATGATGGGGTAGTCCTTGAACTACTTGTATTTTTATTTTGTGGATGTATTTTTTAAGATTGTTTTTTCTCTACTTATCAGCCACTCATGCCTTTCCTTTTCATTAGGTTTTGTCTCCTATTAAGGTAGAGACTGGGTGTGCAAGTGTGGGTTAGTTCTAGTGTAAGATGTTGGATCATGAGTGAATCTTTACTCTAATGTTTTCTCTCTCTATTATTGTAAGAGAGGTTGGTACCTTCCTACTATTTGTCTGATCTCTTGGATACTTTAGTACAAAGGTTTTTTCTAAGAAGATATTTTTGGGTTCCTTCCTAAGCCCCTTTTCTTGGATTAGGTGATCTTTTGGGTTGAAACCCTTGTTCTTCTTAGTTAGCTAATTTGGTCAAATGCCTCTCTAATAATATTGGTTTCCCTTTTTTGTCTTGGTGATCTTGAAAGGAAATAGTATTACAACTATTTTTAAATGAATTTTGTTGGGAAGCCTACATTGTTAGCTTGATCTGCTATATTTTTATATTATCAACTGTAATATAAAGGTGTTGTCGGTTCAATTATCAGAAGCACAATATTAACAACACTTTAATAGTCAATTAACATCAAAACTATAAACAAAGCCTTAACAACATAGCACTATGAACTGCTAAAGTCTTAACAGCAGCACTATGAACTTCTAAAGTCTTAACAACATAAATCAGAAAACTACATAAAGTCTTAACAGTATTCAACTATAAACCACTAGACATAAATACTAATAGTATAAAGAAAAAAACCACAAAATTCAACTGTAAACCACTATACTAGTGGACATAAATAGTATAAAGCAAAAAACCATAGCCAACAAGTCCATACAGAGGCTAGTGGAGCTCAGGCCTCAAGTCTTCAATAAGGAATTTGAACCTTCTAGTTTCCCTCCTCTGCATCCTTTTTAGCCAACATGTTTTAATACTTTTTCTCTGCTACACTAGCCCTTTTGTTGTATCATTAAATTTATTTAAACTAAAATATTGCATGGTTTTCTCTCTGTTTATTCCCTTTTCAAGATATTGTATCCATTTTCAGCACTTCCATTCGGTAGCTTTTGATGACATGTAACTGATTGAATGTTTGATAATGTTAAGTTGAAGATAATGCAAGGAATTAAATCAGTTTATGGTTTGTATTATTATTGATGTCAACTTGATAGCATCTATATGGTCATATACATATTTCCAAAGACTTCAGAGAATCAATGGAACAAAGGTTATGCTGTCAACAATGCATAAAAGTCAAGTATTCACTAAGTGACAGATAACACCGATGGAGTGCACACCATCGGTAAAGGCAAAGAACAAAAGTCATAGTGATACCCGACGAGCAGAAGACCCGACGAGCAGAAGACAGTGTTGCCCGATGAAGAAAAATCACAGGATTCCCGATGAGCTGAAAATAGAGATGCCCGATGAGAAAAATCCAATGATGCCCGACGGACAGAGATCCAGAAGCTAACAAGACTCGCACCGACCGAACTAGCAGTTATCACTGACGACTAACTGCAAAGTTGACCGACAGAATAGAGAGTTCAGAAAATGACAAAATATCTAGCTGGCAGAGCTTAAGGATAGACTTAACTGGTTGTTTTATTTGACCAGAGTTAAGTAATTGATTTAAAGAAGATTTGTACAGTTGGAAAGAAGATAACTACAAGATAAATCAGGAATTAAAGTTGTAAATCAAATTGGGTGGATTTTTTTTCATGCCAAGAATCAAGAATTAAGGAATATCATGTCTATATAAGAGAAAAGCATAATTCATTTCCTTAAGCATTCACATATATAGGAAGGGGAGTGAATAGAAAGAGGATGCTAAAGAGAAATTGATGAAGGATAACTTCATACAGTCCTGATCAATCAAGTTGAAGAAGAGCTAAAGAATTCTATAGACACCAACGAATAGTGAAGCACAGCATCACAAAGAAGAAAGTGTGGAGAAAAAAGAATTGAATTGATACATTGATCAGAGAGGTAATGTACTTAAATAGATCTGAAAATCTGCAATTCAAGTTGCATTAGAAAAATGTCACTGTGTTGCAGTTTAACCATCGAAGCATTAAGTCTCTTAATAGAGCAGGACTTAACAGTCTTCTATAATTGAGGTATATCCTAACAGATTGCCAAAAAGTTTATCATGAAGATAGCATTGAGTGCCCGTTACTGAAACAGTCTAAGAAGGAGGCTGATGCAGTTAGGTAGCACCAGATATGCCAGATACCTACTGTGCCCATAGAGGTTGATCAATATTGGTAGCGTATACATGCTAGATATCAAGTGATAGAATCATATTAAAATCCTCTAACAAGGTCGCACTTAACAGTGTGTTTGTAACCTTTAACAGGGTTGGCTCCTAACAGGGCTCACTTTAGAAGAGTGAACATTTGGGGTACCAATCCCAGTGGTTTTTCCCTTAAAAGGGTTTCCACATTAAAATCCATGTGTTATCTGTGTAAGGTTTATTACTTTACTATTTTACATTTCACATATGCATTTCTGGATTGATTGGTATACTCTGCATATTTACTGAGTATCGGTTAATAGTTTTACTACTTATCGGTTATTAAGGAGAATAAGGATTGACAAGGTAAACCAACAGATAGTTAATCATAATAACTATTTCATGGCATGCATCTTGTAGGGACTTAATAATCTGATATTTATTTAATTGGTGGTTAGTGATTAAAGGATAAATTTTTGAGGCCACTGATTCACCCCCCCCTCTCAGTTATTACTAACAATTGGTATCAGAGCTTGTGTTCTTAGAAGGAAGGTTTCAAGACCTAAGTAAAGATCACAAGATTAACAGACGAGATGTGCCCAAGTTGAATAAAGACAACTTTGCTTAATGGAAAAGTAGGATAAGAATCCACTTATCAGGTATTGGTAATGATGTTACTCAATACTTAGATACTAAATATGTGTTTCCCATAGGACCATTAATAGTAGATCAATTGAGAGTGAAGCATGAGCACAACTACATGGTCATAGAGCTTTCTTCCTCTCTCTCCGATGCTGAATTTGAAGATGTCAAAGATTGCATAACTGCAAAGAAAATGTGGGACAAACTGAAGCTTGTACATGGTGGTGATGCAAATGTTCTGAGAGCCAAGGCAGAAATCCTTAGAGGAAAATTTGATGATCTCAGAATGAAAGAAGGATAAAACATCACATAGTACAGTACAAGAATAAAAGAAGTAGTCAATGCTATACGAGGTGTTGGAGGTACACTTGAAGAGGAGACAGTGGTAAGTAAAATTTTAAGAATCTTATTTCCTGTATATGGTATTAGAGTCTTTTATATTCAAGAAATAAGAGTAGTAGAAAACAAAACAGTTACTCTTGATAGTTTGATTGGTAGACTAATTTCATTTGAGATGAATAACTTTGATAATAGTGTCTTACCAAACTTAGAGTCTGCATTTAAGTCTTGTATGAGAATAAGAAAATCTAGTCAGAGACACTCATCTAGAAGAGATAGTGAAAGTGAAAGTTGTATGCGCCCTAAAATGGTCGCCTAGACTTTGGGCCCCATTTTATTATTTTATCATTTTATCAAATTTCTGAATCAATGCTTTGGAATATTTTTAACTCAAATCAATTTCCTTGATCAAATTGTGATTAATTCAATTATTCAATTATTTCAATATTTCCTAAGGTTTGATCATTCTTATTTAATTAAAAGATTTAATCTCCCTTTTAATTAAATGAAATTCCTCTTATTTAATTAAAAGATTTAATCTCCCTTTTAATTAAATGAAATTCCTCTTATTTAATTAAAATATTCAATCTCCCTTTTAATTAAATTCCGCTTATTTAATTAAATTCAATTTCCCCCATTTAATTAAATAAAATTCTTGTAATTTATTTAATTGAAAGAAAACCTCTCTTTTAATTAAATAAATAAAAATCCCCACTTAAAGCACTTTATTTGATGAAAAAGGCAATAAATTAAATTAAAAATTAAATAAAAATCCCTTTTTCATCACATCTTCCTAAGTGGTGGGTTTTTGCCTCTTAATCATAGCCTTTGATTTTTGCCTCTTAATCTCAATCGTTCACTTTCCTTTAAAAGGAGACCTCT
>MU224256.1:6197425-6222433 GCA_018584345.1 Thuja plicata | reverse complement strand
CATTAGAAATCCCCTTAAGCTTATCAACTGATAAGCTTAAGGGGATTTCTAATGGATGGTTCATAAGGCACAACACTTGGTGAAGGTTTTGCAAATGAGGATGCAAGCAAAGTGGGTTTAACCATGGAGGAAACTCCGTAGTTAAGTGTGCTCTAGCTGGAGTGGTACTGGGATGGGTGACCTCCTGGGAAGTCCCTGTCCTTCACCTCTGTGAGCATCACCCAGAGCCAATGAGACTCAAAAAACTACACAGTTGAATCCAACTAGAATTAAAAAAAAATTAATTGGCACAATTTTTTTTTTTTTAAAATTGGCAATGGTCGCAATTTTGACCAATTCCCCACCAAGACATTGGTCAAAATTTTGACCATTATCCTATTTATTTCCACCAAGGTATTGGTCAAAATTTTGACCAATACCTTGGTGGAAAGCAAAGCATCCACGTCGAAATCTCTGAATCTGGTGGTCAAAATTTTGACCCATGTCACCACTCATTTCCACCAACAATTGGTCAAAATTTCGACCAATACCTTGGTGGAAAGCAAAGCATCCACGTCAAAATATATGAATCTGGTGATCAAAATTTCGAGCCATGTCTCCACTCATTTCCACCAACAATTGGTCAAAATTTCGACCAATACCTTGGTGGAAAGCAAAGCATCCACATCAAAATCTATGAATCTGGTGGTCAAAATTTTGACCCATGTCGCCACTCGTTTCCACCAACAATTGGTCAAAATTTTGACCAATACCTCCACTTGTTTCCACCAAAGATTGGTCAATTTTTTTAGTGCATTGGTCGAAATTTCCACCAATCGTTGGTGGAAGTGTTGGTCGAAATTTTGACCAATGTACTAAAAAATGACAGCAATTTTAAGCCTGGGCTATAGTCAAAATTTTGACCTTTTTTTGGTCGAAATTTTGACGAATTATAAATACGTCAAAAATTTGACAAAAAAAGACTGACGAAAGTTTTGGTCATAAATTTGACCAATTACTGTCGAAATTTTGACCAATTGTCGTCAAAATTTGAGGTCAAATTTACTAGTGGGAGTTCTAGGGGCTGAAGTCTAGCTGTGTATTCCATTCTCTTCATAGTATGTATTGAATAGTTCTGAAGTAAACTCTCCTCTTCTGTCTGATCTCAAACATTTCATCTTTAAACCAGATTCATTCTCAACTTTTGCCTTGAATATCTTGAATTTGTCAAATGCCTCTAATTTCTCTCTCAGATATGTAACCCACATCATTCTAGAAAAGTCATCAACGAAAAGTATAAAATACCTTTCACCATAGTATGATCTTGTTCTTGTAGGACCACACAGATCTGTATGCACAAGATCCAACTTTCCTTTTGCATAATAGGCCTTTCTCTTGAAAGTGCTTCTAGTTTGTTTCCCCATGACACATTCTCTACACATAGTGTTAAATGGCTTCACAATTCTAGGTAGATCTGTTAATGCTTTTTTCATACTTTCCTTCACAATGTTATCAAAATTAGCATGACAAAATATTCTATGCAATAACCAAATGTCATCAACATTATAAATAAAACAAGTAGCTTAAAATGTGTTAAGTTCAAATACATTACCTCTAGATTTAGAACTAGATGCTATCAAGTCTCTTGTCTTACTCTTGATAGAACATTTCCCATTAATGAAATTCAGTTGATAACCCTTGTCCACTAGCTGTCCAACACTCAACAAGTTATGTTTCAGTCCATCAATAAGTAATACATTGTCAGTGTTATTCTTTCCATCCAAATAAATAGATCCAACTTCAATAATAATTTTAGGAGTATTGTCACCAAATTTGACAACACCACCATCATGTTTCTTCAAAATCACAAACTTATTCCTATCTCCAGTCATATGGTGTGAACATCCACTGTTTATAACCCATTCAGATTTCTTTTAAACTCGAGATACTAGGGATTTTTTCTCATGTATAGGTGCATCATCTTTAATATCAATGAATCCAATCTCATTAAATTTATCATCCTCATCATCAGATATTCCCTCACTAGCGTAATAACATTTCTTATCTTTTGAGAAATTAGACTTGAAAAACTTAGGTTTGTTCTTTAGGATTCTTGTAGGACATCTAGAGGCAAAATGACCAATCTTGTTACATGAAAAATATTTCAAAGGTAATTTTCCTTCAAATTTACCCTTACCTCTCTTTTCTCTTCTAGCAATCAGTGCCACAATTTCATCTAGATTTCTTTCTCCTTCCTGTATATGTTCCCATTCATCAGTATAAGCTCCAAGTTCTTCTCTTAGATCACTATTGCTTGCATTTCTAGATAAGGTCTTCTTGTTCTTGTACATAGTTGCCTTGAATGTTGACTCTACCCTAGGTAAAGTGTCTCCCAATTCTATGGCCTCAAATGTAGTAAGCTTTCCAATCAGCATCTCTCTGGTGAAGTTCGGTGTCAAAGGTATGATCTCCACTATAGCCTATACTTTGGTTCTATATGCAGGTGTCAAAGATCTAAGAATCTTTGCAATTACTTCTTCCTCACTGTAATTACATCCAGACTTCCTAATACCAGTATCTACCTCAGTAATTCTATGTGCATATGCTCTGACATTCTCATCTTCTCTCATCTTTAGTGATTCCATCTTTGTTTTCTAGTTCTACAACTTTTCTTTTTTTGTAAATTTGTCTCCAACATACAATGCTTCTAGTCTTGTCCAGATGTCATGTGCAGAGTCCAAATCCTTCACTTCAGTGAATTCTCCTTCAGATAGGGTGTTGATCAGAGATTCCCTTGCAACCATATTGTAGGAAAATAGTTTCTTTTCTTCTTTAGTAGCCTTGTCCAGCTCATCCTCAGTCACTATCTTTTCATTCTTCTTTGTGATCATCCAGTACTCAATTTGCAGACATAAAAAATGTGTTCTCATCTTGTTTTGCCAACTGTCAAAGTTTCCAGGATCAAACTTTAGACTATCCTTCCTTTAGTAAGTCATCTTCAGGATCACCTCAAGATGTTAAACTTTCTCTCAGAGGACTAGTAGCTCTGATACCAATTGTTAGGAATAACAATCCACAAGACAACTAAGAGGGGGGGTGAATCAATTGTGTAATAGATTATTAAAATTTAAACTTTCAGAACCATAACATCAAAAGTAAATAACATAGTAACTACCAATCACCATAACCCAATGTTGGTTGTCAAGGAAACTCTGTTAAAGGTAAAATTCTGGTGGGAATTAACACCCATAAAATAATGTACTAAGAGTATAGTATCCCTGTTAAAAGATATTAGCCCTATTAGGAGCTTGTTATTACATTATAGTACATAGTCCTTGTTAGGAGACAAACCTTGTTAGGATTCAATGAAAGTAGTAGGCTCACTACCAAGGCTCATTTCCCAAAGAAGGTTAAAGCCACCCTCAAGGATTCACAATCCACATCAAGTGTATACAGAAAATACACAATCTAGTGAACTGTGTGATAACAACTGTCTTTGCTTGGTCAGTTCTAATGAAGTACCAACTCTTCTCTCTATCCAAAAGTCAAGCTTTGCAGCTTCACAAATCTCTTCTCTTTCCCTTCTCTACCACTCTTTTCACAAATAAAAAGATCACTCTTATATACCCTCTTACAATAACCCATTAGGTCAGACAGTTAAGCTTTCGTAATACATAATTAACTAGGTCAGCCAATTAAGGCTTCCCATCATACAAATAATTATATAAGCCCTTGCTAAGATACACATGGTACCTATAACAAGTACACAATATTTACAATTCATTACAAATACTTCTAGATCTGCAATCCATGCTCAGAATTAATTTCCACATGTTACAAATCTGAAGTCGGCCAAGAAAAAAGTCTTCTCTAGAACACACGCCACAGTTGATGTCATAAGTACCCAAATAGAAATCAAACTCAACCCATTTTACCATCATATGTTAGATCTTCATCAGTAATCTCACAAGTTCTAAAACATCTTCCTCAGCAAGATATGCCCGAAACACAGAGACATTCTCTATCCAGAATCACAGTCACAGTCCAGAAAAATAGTCTTTACTAAAACAACTATAACATCCATTATATGAAATATAAAGTCAAGCAGCCTAAGATGTAAGGTCAAAACTCAGTCTTCTGCTTAAATCCAACTTCTCTTATTCTGGTTCATCCGTACAGTATCTGTACATGCCTTCTAGTCAAGTAACTAGTCTGTCTTCTTTCACAGAAATATATGTTGACATCAGTGACAAAACATGAGTATCAACAACATGATTAGTACCAAAAATTGATATCATCTAACATGTTCCAAATCACTGAATTGGTCAACCATTTGCTGATAATAAGCTACAATCTTATAAAAAGTTGTTTTGAGATTCTAAATCAGTGAATCGGTCAACCATTTGTTGATAATGAGCTATAATCTCATAACAATCCATTCTAAAGTTCTAGATCACTAAATTGGTCAACCATTTGCTGATAATGAGATACAATCTCATAACAAGCCATTTTGAGGTTCCAAATCATCGAATCAGTCAACCGTTTGCTGATAATGAGTTAGAATCTCATAACAAGCTGTTGTGAGATTCCAAATCACCAAATTGGTCAACCGCTTGCTGATAATGAGCTACAATCTCATAATAAGCTATTCTAAGGTTCTAGATCATCGAGTCAGTCAACCATTTTCTTATAATAAGCTCCAATCTCATAAAAATCTATTTTGAGATTCCAGATCACCCAATTGGTCAATAGTTTGCTGATAATGAGCTATAATCTCATAACAAGCCATTGTGAGCTTCCAAATTGCTGAATCGGTCAACCGTTTGTAGATAATGAGATACAATCTCGTAACATGCCATTTTGAGGTTTGAGATCATTGAATCGGTCAACCATTTGCTGATAATGAGCTAGAATCTCATAACAAGCCATTATGAGCTTCTAGATCGTTGAATCAGTCAATCATTTGCTAACAATGAGCTATAATCTCATAACAAGTCATTCTAAGATTCTAGATCACCAAATCGGTCAACCGTTTGCTGATAATGAGCTACCATCTCATAACAAGTCATTCTAAGGTTCCACATCACCGAATTGGTCAACCGTTTGCTAATAATGAGATATAATCTTATAACAAGCTATTCTTAAGTTTTAGATCAGTGAATCAGTCAATTGTTTGTTGATAATGAGCTACTATCTCATAACAAGCCATTCTAAGGTTCTAGATCACTGAAGCGGTCAACCTTTTGCTAATAATAAGCTACAATCTCATAACAAGCCATTTTGAGGTTCCAAATTGTTGAATTGGTCAACTATTTCTGATAATGAGCTAGAATCTCATAACAAGCCGTTGTGAGCTTCTAGATCACTAAATTGGTCAATTGCTTGCTAATAATGAGTTGTAATATCATAACAAGTCATTCTAAGGTTCTAAATCACTGAGACGGTCAACCATTTGCTAATAATTAGATAGAATCTCATAACAAGCCATTTTGAGATTCTAGATCACTGAATCGGTCAACCATTTGCTGATAATGAGCTACAATCTCATAACAAGCCATTGTGAGCTTCCAGATCCCCGAATCGATCAACCATTTAGTGATAATAAGCTACAATCTCATAACAAGAAGATGTGACCATCCAGATCATTGAATTAGTCAACCATTTGCTGATAATGAGCTACAATCTCATAACAAGTCATTCTAAGGTTCTAGATCGCCGAATCGGTCAATGGTTTGCTGATAATGAGCTATAATCTCATAACAAGCTATTCTAAGATTCTAGATCGCCGAATTGGTCAACCATTTGCTGATAATGAGCTACAATCTTATAACAAGTCATTTTAAGGTTCTAGATCATCGAATCGGTCAACTCTTTACCGATAATGAGCTACAATCTCATAACAAGCCATTCTAAGGGTCTAGATTGTTGAATCGGTCAATCGCTTGCTGATAATGAGCTACAATCTCATAAAAAGCCATTCTAAAGTTATAGATTGCCAAATCAGTCAACTATTTGCTTATAATAAACTACAATCTTGTAACAAGCCAAATGAGGTTCGAGATTGTCGAATCGGTCAACCATTTGCTGATAATGAGCTAGAATCTCATAACAAGCCATTGTGAGCTTCCAGATCCCCGAATCAGCTAAATATTTGCTAAGAATGAGCTATAATCTCATAAAAAGTCATTCTGAGATTCTAGATCGCCAAATTGGTCAACCATTTGCTGATAATAAGCTACTTTGTTATGCCCTACATACCCGTCCCTACATTTTGTGTGCAAAATATTGGGTCCCTTCTTTTCACTTTTGGCTCTTGCATTATTTTCTTTGTTTCCTTTGTTTTTATTCTTTGGTATTTTCTCTTGGGGGGAATCATCCTTTTGCTTTCTATCTTTCATGACTCCGGGCCCGGTCTCAGAGTCTTTTGTTCTTCCAGAGTTGGATTCTAAACTTTAGGATTCTCTTCAACCCTGTCTCCTTTCGTGAGAAGGCATAGTTGCATGGAATCCCCAGGCCCAGAGTCCAGAGGTCTACCTGTTCTAGAGTTTACGGGGAAGAGTGTAACTTGTTTTTACCCTAAGATTATAAATGGAAATTACCCATCACTTTCATAGTTACCGTGATTAAAACACTTAGAGCATTCAGAGAGATTCTTAGGCAATTAAACTGCAGATTTCTCTATGCTTAGTGGTTGATTACAAGTTGATTTGCGGTGTCCATTCATGATTTTTTGAGGGTAGAATTGTTGTAGAGTGCTCATGGTGTTCTTCTCCCCTACTTTTCTTCTTGTTTCCAGGTAGGTTTTTGGTTTTCCCTTCTCTGGTATCTTTCTTTATGGTTCTTGCTATTTCCTTTTGTTTTTGTTTTGTCTGTCTAGTTTTTCCATTTTTGTCTTTTGTGTTTTTCTCTTGGTTTGCCTCCTATTGGTGGGTTGGCTCTGCCAAAGGGTTGTCTACCCTCTATGTAGTTGTAAATTAATGTATGTAATGTATATTTTCATTAGGTATCCTATGTAGCTATGTAAGCATTGTATAATCATGTAAATAATCTGTAGATAGTGTATATATGTCACTATCATTCGGTGAGCTTTGCTTCAGCACTCGTAGAGGTTTGATTTCCTATGTTTTAGTGTATATATGTCTTGGTCCTCGGCCTCAACCTTCATCCCTCTATAAACTTATGTATATTTTGTGTGTATCCTTCCATTCTGTTGAGCTCATCGCAATTCTTTTCCATCACCTTACTGAGCTCGTCGAGAGGAAGTCACCACGGTTCAAACTTAGCAACTCGCCAAGTTGAGCCATGGAAAATTTCTCTCTCCCCTATCTTATCACCTTAAATGGTAGGATTAATTTCCCATGAGTGGGAATTGAAACCTTGTCCCATCTAGCATTCAATTTGCCCCGTGTCAGCCCACTTGTTGCCATTAATGCCTTTATTCTGTCTGTCATGTGGCCACATAACAGTCCATGTTAGCCAAATATGGCTTACTATCAATCACATTGATAATGACTAGTTTGTTTGGAATTTGGGTCCTGAGGAGCCCCTTGTCTTTCATTCCCCTCTATCACTTAGTTCAACACCCCAGAATCTAACTCACATCTATTTTAGGTATTTCAGGATTTTTGATATATTCTAACACTTGTTGGATAGGTGCAGGGTGGCGATGAATCCCTCAGAGTTTCTAATATTATTTTTATATACTCCATATTCTAATGGTTCTCTGATCGTGCAGGTTGTGGATAATTTATCAAGATGTCTGAAGTAATCACTCCTCTTGATAGCCCGAAGCTACCTACCACCTCCACCCGGGTGGCCACAAAAACCAAGGCCTAAAATATGTTAGCAAAGCTTCCCTTGACCTCCAAATATCCAAAGGAAGGCATTCTCATGGGGTCCAAGGTGGACTCCAAAGTACGGGAGATAACTAAAATAGAGCCCAGACTTTGGGCTGAAATGCAGGGCTTGATTAAAGCCATATATCAATTAAAGGCCGATGGAGACTGTTATGCCCTGCATCCCCGTCCCTACATTTTGTGTGCAAAATGTTGGGTCCCCCCCTTTTTTTTTTATTGTTTTTGATTGCGACCTTTCCTTGCCTTTCTTTCCCTTTTTATTTTCTTTCCTCGGGGTTTTCTTCCTCGGCGTTGTGTCTTTTGTTTGCTTTCTGTCTCTGGGACTCCGGTCCCGGAGGTTGCCTTTTGTTGCAAACCAGATTCTGGACTCTGGGATTATTCGTCATGATGTTCTTAAGGATATTATCATGAAGAATCCCCGGGCCTGGGGTTTGGAGGTTTTGCTTGTCCGGAGATCGCCAAAAGAAGGAGGATTGCCTTTTTACCGCGGGTATAAATAGGACCTATCTATCACTTTCACATTTACCATGATTAAAACCTTCAAGCACTTAGAGTGAATTAGAGAGCAATTTCAAAGTGATCAACAGAGCATTTATAGAAAGTTTGCGATAATCAACACTTAACATCTTCTTCCATTCTCAGGCAATTGCAAGTGCTTCATGGTGGTGACTCTGACAGTTTGACAGCTCAAGCTCGCATGGTAAACCCTCCCTTTCCTCTGCCTTCTGCGTTCTTAGGTTGGTGTTTCTGCTTTTTCATTTTTCTGTTCTTTCTCCCGCCTCTCTGGTTTTCTTTGGTTCTGTTTGGTTTTTGTTTGCCCTGTTTTGTTGTGTTTCTCTATTTTGTTTCTTTGTCTGGTTTTTTGTTTTCTAGTTTCGCCACCCGTTGGTGGGTTAGCTCTCTGTCAGAAGGTTGTCCGCCCTCTGCGCAGAGGTAGTTTTAGCTGTAGATAGTTGTAGATAAGTTTCTGTCTCGTCTGGTTTTCCCACGAGTGTCGCCCTGCGTTGTATATTCATGTATATATGTATATAGTTGTATATAGTCTATGTATATATCTCCTCATTTCTTTGTATATATCCCTCAGCTCCATGTATATCCTTTCGGGTGGCTTGACAGGCTAGTTGAGTCACCCCTGTGTCTGGTTTTCCGCCTCTGAGCTCGCTTCGAGGCTGAAAACCACCTGTTTGAAGCTCGACTCTCGGCTGGTTTCAAACAGGTAGTTTTCTTTCTCCTCTGTGGATTCTGTCAGAACCTCATTTATATCCCATGCGCATAATCAATTCCAGCCAAGTGGCTTTCTCTTTTCGCGCGTTTGGACAGTTGGCTCCGTCGTCATCACCATAACTTCCATTTAATACCTATGCACGTGGCGCCCACATGGGCGTGATGACTTGGATTTTTTTACATATTCTCAATAATGGTCATTTCTTTGGGTTTCGGGTCTCCTACCCTCTCCCATCCTATGTCCTCCCTAAGTGTGATAAAATCCCCAGACCTGGATGTCTAATGGAGTAAGTTTGCGATGTGTTTTTCTTTTTTGGTTATCTTTGCATGAAACTAACTTTTTAGGAAAAGTGAATGTCGCGGTGGTAAGATCTCCAGACCCCAGAGTAACTATTTTATTCTGATAAAAAGAAATATTCTGACGATCGCTTCATCTTGTAGGTTCCCAAAATTCATCTATCAAACATGTCTAAAGCATCTGCATCCTCTCCACCTGGAAGTCCAGAACTTCCCACAATGAACACTAGGGTAGCTGTAAAATCTAAGATGGAGAGGGCCCTGGATAAGCTGCCCCTGACCATGAAGTTCATGCAGAACAACACTATCATAGGCTCAAAGATTGAGTCCAAGATTAAACTTGTAACCGACACCAGTGTTGGAACCTGGGCAGAGATGCAGGCCCTCGTAAAAATCATGCACATCCAGCGATAGGCTGGAGATCAGTTAGCGATTAATGTCAGAGGGTCCAAGATCCTCTAGGCAACTTTCTTCCCATGCTCCAGTCAGTCTCCGGAGCTTATCTTGACACTAGCTGCCAACTACAACTCTTTTGTTCAGGCTGTTATGCTTGCGGCCACAAAACCCGAGGGCTACCCCACTCCTTTGGTATCCCTCGACCCAGACACATTCTGGGCGGGACTGGGAATCCCACAATTTGACAGAGCTACAGTGGTTACAAGGGCTGATGCCTTGGACCAGTTTACACAACTGGAAGATGTTTCCCAGGTGTACATGAATACCCACTGGCTTAAGGCCCCAAAGAGGATGAAGATAGAAATCCCCCACTCTGAATTCAAGGAGAGCATCCAAATGGGGATAATAGCATTAACCCAGGTATTTGGGAAACCCTCTGCCCAGGAGTTTGCCAAATGAATTTACTATTTCCTCCTCGGAATGGCCACCAAGGGAGAATTCTTCGACTGGGCGATGATAATCTCCAATCACATCGACTCCCAGTTCCTCCAACTGGACAGGAAGAAGAAGTTTTACATGTCTTCTTACGTTTTATGGGCCCTGGACCAATAGACGCCCCATTCCAATGACCTACTTACAGATGGCGTGCTCGGGATTGGCCTGGGGCAAAAGGCACCGTGGGACTATTTCCCGCAAATTTAATGGGAAGCCAGCTTCCCCAATTTCTACCGGGTAAACAACTCATTCGTTTACTACCATCTGCTCACCCCCATCCGAGATGCTGGATACCGCCTATCCACTAAGGCGATGAAGCTAGTTAGTAGTTATGGACACTACTATATTCAGTTCCAGCAGCATACATACATCAGGGTCACTGGCTTCTCCGGGAAACCCTACTTGTTGCCCAAACATTGTGGGGACAAGATCGTGCTGTTGGAATACTGCCGGCAAATGATGGAGTTGCACACCTTCTTTTCCCTTAATAAGATCCCCAAGGTCCCGTTACCAATCACCTGTGGGAACTACACCTACTGTCTGGCCGCCGCAAAAGAGGCATACAATAAGCTAAAAAGTTATAACCTGCAGGAGTTTTATCTGGCACGGAAGAACTTCGATCCGCATGGGAAAATAGCAATGGCAATGCCCTGGGCTTCAGAGCCCCATCAAATACACATGGAGGACTTCTGGGCAAATTTCCAAGATGATGTGGAGGTGTGAAGCTGGCACTATGTCAGGATGACGGCCGAAATGATGCAACTATTGAAACTCTAGAAGTTCCTAGAGGATTTCTCAGACACCGCCCCCACCATTGACCCCCAGTACAAGGCCAAGGGGCTAGATAAAATGGCTCTTCTACCAGTGGATTGGGCCACCCCAGAGGGGCCCATGATTAAGGACTTCACTCAGGAGGTGGTTGAGCAAAGTCATGCCTATTTCAAGAGGGTGTGCCCCTGGAGTACTTGCCAAGCTCCCCGACCGGTACCAAAATCAACATCACAGCCGGGACCCAAATTAACCCTGGGGGCCGGGACTTCTTCACAGGGGGTAGATAAAGGAAAAATGATAGACACGACCCCTTGAGCGCAAGAATTCCCTATACAAGAATAGATCAAGAAATCTGTGGTAGCCTCCCAGCAGATGAGGGAGCAGTTAATTATGAGGCTAGCCACTCCCCCGCTCATGGCCGGACCAATTCGTCCCCCTTCCTCCTCGTCGCTGGCAGCCCTAATGGTGAAGGCAACGGGGGTGGATCCCATGGAACCAGTGACAATAGCCGATGCGGGGCCACCGTTGATAACCCAGAGGAAGAGGAAACACATCAATCAGGCCAATGCCGAGCCGATATGGGCGCTAGAGACATCCCTCCCCCGGAAAATAGAAATTCTTTCCTCCAGTTCCCCAGAGCTGAAAAAGGAAACAGAGCCCGCCGAGGTCCTGGCCAGTCCCCCTCCGAAAGAAGAATTTGATATATTTGCAGCTGATGAATTTGGGAATTTGTAGGGGGATGATACACAAGTAGAGACAGAGGTCTCAGAGATAGAACAAGGGGGCGCAGACCAAGGGGACTTGGTGTAGGAAAAGCAGATAGAAGTGTCAAGACCGGAGATTATCTCTGGGGCTCAAGCAATGCAAGGTCCAGAAGTGGGCCAAAAAAAACCAAGCAAACAAATGGTATCTGCTGGGGGAACCGGACCTTCAAGAATAACCATAACTCCAGCCGCCACGTTCCAATGGCCACACCCAGGGGAAACCTTCAGGTAGGTTATCACAGTGGCCCAAACTCTGAATCTCAGCCCGATACCTCCCCTACTGCCAACAGAGGAAGAGACCCTAGAAGAAGAAGAAGAAAAGCAGCTCAAAGAAGAAATCCCTGAAGAAGCCTACCAAGGTCTAGACCCAGTGATAAACATACAGGACAAGGCTGAGGAGATGGAGACCAAAGAAAGTGTTGCTGCAGAAAAAGATGAGGCAAGGAGAGGGACAGATGAGGTCCCCAATATTGAGGAGCGACAGCAACAAACCACTGAAGAGGAATCAAGGGAACAAATCCTGGCAGGAAGACCACCTCTCCTGCCTCAGTGGCTAGTGGAAAGCAAGAAAAGGAAAGCCCAATCTGCCCCTGTGATTCCTCTCTCCCTAGTGGAAATGATGGCCCAAGCCCAGGCACCGCCAAAGGCCAAGAAAGCCCAAATAGTTCATACTCTTCGAACTGGGCAGGGTGGAGAAATAGTTACCATTGTGGCAACACCTCCCTTAGATGCCGATGAAGCAACCATGGATCCCACAAACTACAATGTTGCAGAGGTATCCCTAGGCAAAAGGGGAAAGAAAGGAGAAGTAGATTTGCTGAAGGAGGTAGCAAGGGCAGTGGAGGCCCGATACGAAAAAGAAGCCCAAAGGCTCAAGACTAAAAAGAAAAAGAATGCAAACCTTATGGGGTTTCTCACTAAGCTGGCTCGACCAATCAATGTCGCCCCTCTAGAGGCCTCCACCTAAAAAAAATTACCGCAGAGTGACATAGACTCCCTGCGGATGATGAAAAAGAAGGCCCAGGCAGTGGACAAGTGGGTCACCCTGCAAGTAGGAAACACCCGGCATTTTCTAGCGTCCACCCTCCCCAATTTCTACATGGCCTGGAAAGTTATTCATCAAGCAGAAGTGCTTATTGAGTAGTGGGAGGGTGACGCCAAAAATTACCATGCATGGAAGGTGGAGCTCGAAGAGCTTCTTACCTTGGGAGAGGATATGCTTTCCGAGTCCAGAATTCTGGGTGAGGAATCATTTGATTTTGTAAGGACTCAGCACTCTAGGCTTGACCTCACATTGGAGGTGACCAAGCAACTGGTAGAGTCCTTGCAAGAGAAGGTAAAAATGGTGAAGTGTTCTTCTAATTTATATAATTCTTTGGTAATAAAGACTTCTGGGGTTGATCCCCTTAGCACAGTACTTGTACCCCCGAAGATTTAGTTTTGGGGAGTTTTGATGAAATAATGAAGTCCCGGTATCAATCCCCGGAGGGGGTGGATGGGGCCCAAATGGCGAGATTAACCCGCATGATACTTAGTGGTCATGATGTGGCAAAGATGGTGGATGAATTCAAAGGAAATGTTCCACACCTGGGGGAACAAGTTGAAGTGGCCAAACATAGAAGGGCCAGCCTAAAGGATATCGATGAGGATGGCATTTCTCTCCTCCTCCAGGCCTTCAACGACAATAAGCAGCCGTGAGCTTTCTCCGGAAGCCAGGTAGAATTCAAGTATTGAGTATTCTTTATTCTTTGGGAACAAAAGTTCCCAGATCCTGGAGTCCCGGATCCTAAAATTTTGTATTCTTTCAAGTGATTTGTGTCCCGGTCACCGAGGCCGATCGGTCACTTTTAGAAGTAGTTAATAAACGTTGTCAGAGGTGGTTGGCCACATCAAAGAGGCGTCAACTCGGTAGTTGGTTTCTAACAGGGTGGTCTTCTTGAGGTGCCACTCAGAGGTACACCTGACACATTAGAGATAGGGCACCGCATTTCCCATTTATGAGGCATGTAGCCTCAGTCCCCAGGGGACCTAATTTCTTCTTCCTCCTTTCTGGCCCTTTTCTCGAGGCCAATTATTTCGTTGTATATTCTTGTCTTATTCTTCTGACATGGCAGAGCTATTCTATCTCCAGGTCTTTTGTAGGATGGCGTAGGTAATACCAGCCCCCAGATATTGTATTTTATTAGCGCATGATGTAAAATAGGGTTAGGGTTAGAAAATTTGTATAAAAATCCAAACCGGCCCATTTCTAAGGGTTAGCAAAATTGATGATTTTGTTTTCCATAGCAATAGAAAAGTGATTCCTGGTTTTAGTTGCAGAGCTCAATGCTTCATTGTTCTATTTTACATAGTTAAATACTCCCCTGGAGCCACCATTGTATCACGCACCAGTGATTGCTGGAAGGAATATTAATAAAGAAGGAAGAATTCTCGTCAATAATGTTGTTGGTATTCATGCTTCTGAGTTAATGGTATTTCATGTTTTGATGTTCTTTATGTCTCCTACTCTGATATGATAAAGTAGATTAACGACCTCTTTACTCCTGCTACTGATAAAATGCTAACTGATGGTTATGTATTTCTTTGGTATTTAGTATAGTTTATCAGAGTATTATTGATGTTCTGGACATTTTAGCATGACTATAGTTAGATGAAATATTTCTAACCCTGCAGGATCTTTTTCACTTTATTTGCTAAGTATAGAACACTAGGGAGAACCTTACCCTATTGAATCCCTGCAGAAGATGGGTTGAAGAAACCAGCTATCCCTCTTGAATATAGTCACCTCTCCCAACTAAGCCCCGCACCGTTGTGACTCGACACCCAGGTGCTTGAAGGCCCAGAGAATTAATTTCCCCGGATAACCTTTACAGGTGGAGTTGGCCAGTTTCCCCGAAACCCAGTGACAACTTATGACTGTTGGCAGACCCGGTCAGCAAAACCCCGTCAACAAAAAATGGCGCTAGAAGGAGGGCATGAACTCATCCCTCTCCCAAGACTCTGATTTTACTCCTCTCGAGGGTTCCCCTAGTTGTAGTTTTAAGAGGTAGGCCTTCAGCGGGATTGGATCTTTCTCCCCAGCAAAATTTGAGAGAGTCCTTAGGTCTGCCTCGAATCCAAGAAAGTTTATCAAACTCGAGCTTCCTACTCGAAAGAAGCGGACCTCAAAAGTCACACCAGCCACTATTGTCTGGGGATCTACCATACCTCCGAGTGCCCAAACTTCTCAGACAATCCCAGGAACTAATATTCAAACTGCCCAGCATATAGTTCCCCCAATGGCTGCCTACTTTGGAAACACCGGGTCCCCGATGGGCACTTTTCTGGGTGCAACCAATGATTTACCCTCTCACCCAGAGAAGATCTGCCCATGATATGAACACTTAGGCTCACAGACCGCGGAAGAGCACCTACAGGCATACAAAGATGCCATGAACCGACATCAGATCCAACATGAAGATGTTGTGACTCAGATGTTTCCCTTGTCCCTAGGATAAAGTGAGTTGAACTGGTACATTAACCTTCCTGCCAACTCTATAAACACTTGGCAGGATATGGAGGATGCCTTCCTGGCTGCCTTTCGCGTACATGTGGACCCAACCTGGTCCCACAGCCAGTTCATCTCCATTAGGAAGGAACCCAATGAACCTCTTGCAGCATTCAACCATAGGTTCCAGCGCGCCCTGAAGTAGTGTACGGGCCCTTTTATCCCATCCCCAGACATAACCATACAGACCTATCTTAATGTGATGGACCCTTTCGTTGCCACTCTCCTTTAGAGAAAAACTGCCCCGGGTGACCGGGACACCTTGGCAAAATTATACAACCTAGCCCTAGAGCTGTCCTGCGGTCTTAACAAATCCCCGGGCGGGATTGGGCAGAACACTCCTTTCAACATGGTCCTCGGTGGAACTGCATATGCCAAGGGATACAACCCCAATCTGGGAGTAGGTGCCCCCTCGATGGCAATGAATCCTCTGCCACCCTTGATAGACCAACTGGCATGGTATGTTTATCCGACCCAGACCCAGATGACACCGGGTCTAGAAGTCTTCCCTTGGAACCAACCACAACAAATGCAACAACCTCAGACGCAATCGTCTAGAGTGCCCTTCTTTCAGTCATCTACGGCTGGAGGATTGCCGCCCTTGACTCTGGCAAACACTGTTGCCTTCTCAGGAAGCCAACAACAACAACATCCATCACATTGTGACACAAACACTCAGTTGACTACCGAGGTCAAATCCCTCCAGCGAATGTTGTCCACCTTGACCATGGACATGGGCCAACTGAAGGCGGGATCCTACGTACCCCAGAATTCAAATCCCCAGAGAGGGAATATTTTCTCTGGCCAACGAAGAAACAATACTGGAGGAAGAAACTTCAACAATGGGTCTAGGCCCAATCAGCAGCAATAGAATAATAACGTGAATACCAGAGGCCTACCTCCGAACCAAAATTCTAACCAAAATGGTGCTGGACCATCACATTTTATGCCTGTTGCAGACTTCCAGCCCCTGACTAACTGGTGTAGATTACACAACATTGGTTCTCACAATGAGGTAAATTGTGCCACTTTGGAGAAGGTCATCATGATCTCCCAGCTGGACAGGCAGCAGTCGCATGATACTACCCCTCTAGAACCTCCCATCTAGGAAACAACCCACAGTGCCTTCACCTATGACACCATCTTCTTCGGGACTTCTGGAGAAGATGAAGAAGAATCTGAATTGCAGGGATTCTTTGACGACTCCATTCCGCCCTTCAAGGCCAACGCCTTTACTAACCTGCAGACTCTATACAATACTCAGAGTTAGGTTGGTAAAGGACCAGTTTACATGCCTGTGCCCCCCATCAAAAATACTCCTCCTCCCCAGAATAATGTACATGATCAACCCGTCCCTCCAAAAGGTCCTAGCTCTAACCAAGCAAAAGATCTCACAGAGGAAAATCACCAGTTCCTAGGAGGAAGATTCGATATCACAAAGGTGTTAGAACAAACCACTACCTCCATGACCCTGATGGAGGTTTTGCTAAACTGTCCTGAGTAGAAGAAGTCTCTTCTAAAGCTTTTAGGGAACCCAGAAGCCATAATCCACCCACCCAAGACTGTCTCCTTCAAAGATGCTAATGCGGCTGTCTTCTGGGGAAACAATGAGGATCCTCCCTTCTTACTAGGCCTGAATATCCATGGCAAAAATATACACAATTGCCTAGTAGACTCTGGAGCTTCGGGTAATATCATGCCCTTGTCTATTTGTTAGAAACTCAGATTCCATCCCACCCCATCTAACGGCGTAGTGATCCAGTTGGATAAGACTACTATAAAAATGGTGGGGGAATTGAAGAATGTCCGGATACACCTTATCCAGGATCCCGGGATAGCCAGCATCATTGACATCCAAGTGGTGGACATCCCAGAGACTTACAGGATGTTATTAAGTCAGAATTGGTCTAAGTCCTTGAATGGATACTTTTCGACTGACTTTACCCACTTGTGGCTTCCGTGGGAAGGAGAGTCGAATAAGATCTGGGTCGAAAGCGAGCCCCAGATAAAATAGGCCCTTACCGACGTTGGAAGGGTCAATGAGGTCTTTTTCTCTGAAACTTCTCTGGGGGTGTACAAACCTTTTGAAATTTTAACATTTGATTTCATCCCTGAAGAGAATCCCGCCATGCTACAAAGAACCCAAGACCTCGAAGAAAAGATGAGAGTTGAAGTCAGCTCTCAAGGTGCTACAACAACTCTTGCCACACTCCTGTCTGGCACCTAGTGCCAAGTGCACTACCAAAAATATTCAAAGCTCAAGTGTGGACCATGTCTTTCGATCGCTAACTGGTACCTTGAAACCCTCCAGAACAAACAACATGCAACTGATTTCCAAGGACCCAGTGCCCCTATGGGATGCGCTCCTTCGATGCCACCTCCCCAGGAATCCCGAATTCAAAAAACTCTAGGGGAAAATTCTACTTTTACGTTGGTAGTCCGGGAAACGCCCTCGAGTCCCCCGGAAATAATCCCAAGAAAACTCCCCCTCCCCAGCCCCAGATTACAAACAATGACTTGTGGACCCTGAAGTTCGATGGGTCCCGGTCCAAACAAGGCCATGGGGCTGGTGTAGAGTTAATCAACCCATGAGGGAAGTCCTTCCTCGCATCCTATAGGCTGCGGTTCAACTGTACAAACAATGTCATAGAGTATGAGGATTTGGTCCTTGGACTCTTATTTGCGTTAAGGAAAGGTATCACCCGCCTCCGGGCTCTGGGTGATTCAGAGTTGATTGTTAAACAAATCTAGAGTCAGTATACATGTCATGATAAAAGGCTGGCCACTTACCACAACCGGGCTTGGAGCCTTATTGAAGATTTTGATGCCTTAGGCATTGACCTTATTCCCTGGTGACGAAATTATGTCCCAGATGCCCTTGCCATTTCTGCCAGTACACTGGAGCTGATGGCTGGCTCACGACTCTGGAGATTTTTAGTTGAGATGGTCCCCACCCCGTCCATTCTAGACAATGTCACCCACTTTTAGATTTTTGAGGATGATCAACATATCCTAGCCTTCATGGTGAATGTTGGTGTCTTTGAAGACCAGATAGTGGAGGAACGAGACCACGACGATACTGGGCAGGGTGATGAAGATGATGGGATCATGGACCTACCCACTAACACCATCCCAAAAGGAATGGTTGCACTAGAATGAATCTTCGACTCAGACCCTCAGACCCGTGAGAAGGTGTCATCCTCCTCCAAGGGAGGAAAGTTTGAAAAGGTTAACATCAGTTGACCCGATGAAGAAAAGATTATTCACATTGGTACCTCCTGTTCCCTTGAGGAAAAGGAAAAGATTCTTGCGGTTCTCCAAGAATACATCGACATGATCACCTGGGGTTATGAAGACCTAAAAATATATGATACATCCATCATGACCCATACCATTCCCCTGAAACTAGATGCTAAGCCCTTTTGGCAAAGACAAAGACCAATCAACCCCCTGATAAAGCCTCTGATTCGCCAAGAGGTGGAGAAACTGCTGTCAGCTCGGATAATCTTCCCAATCCGGCACACTATGTGGGTTGCCAACCTGGTCCCTGTAAGGAAAAAGAACGGTGAGATCCACCTTTGCGTGGATTTCTAAAATTTGAACAAGACATCTAAAAAAGATAATCACCCTCTCCCCTCATTGGATGAGGTGTTGCAGATAGTAAATGGATCCCAAATGATGTCCTTCTTGGATGGGTACTCAGGATATAACCAGGTCATGGTCAAATATGAAGATAGAGAGAAAATAGTGTTTACCACCAAGTTGAGAACGTTTGCATATAGAAGAATGCCCTTCGGTCTAATCAATGCAGGGGCTACATTTCAGAAGGCTATGGACATCGCATTTGAAGGCCTCATAAATCGGTGCATAATCATCTACATGGATGATTTGACCATCTTTTCCTGGGATAGGTGTGACCACGCCACCCATCTCGCTTAGATCTACGAGAGATGTTTCCGGTATTGGATATCCCTCAACCCTAAGAAGTGTATATTCAGGGTCACCGAGGGAAAATTGCTTGGGCATATCATCTCTAAGAAGGGTATATCCATAGATCCTGACAGAGTCAAAGCATTGTTGAATCTACAGATGCCTGGCAGCAAGAAAGAGATGTGATCCTTTTTTAGAAAGATCAACTTCGTATGATGATTCATCACGGGACTCGCAGAAATAGTTAAACCACTCAATGAGATGATGAAGAAGGATACCAAGATTGAGTGGAGTCTGGAGGAGAAATGGGCATTCATCCAAATAAAACAGAAAATCACAAAAGCACCTATCCTGGCTAGTCCAGACTACTTCCTTCCATTTTACATTTACTCTTTTGCTTTACCGCATTCTGCCGCAGTGGTGTTAACCCAAAAGGTTGAAGGGGAAGAGCGACCAATAGCTTTCATGAGTTCCCCCTTTAAGAACGCCAAAGTCTGGTATTCACCACTGGAAAAACAAGCCTTTGCTCTAGTTTGGGCCATGAAGAAATTCTGGCATTATATCCTCCGAAGAAAAGTACATGCTATCATTCTGGACCAGGCCATCAAATCTCTGCTGATGTAGAGTGAATTGGGCGAGAGACGGGGGAAGTGGATGGCCATCCTCCAAGAGTATGATTTAGAAATGCAGCCCATGAAGATAGTCCGGGGCCAGGGAATAAGTAGAGCAATGGTAGAAGAGACTCCCTGCATAGAATGCCAAACTTACACAGTGGAGTCCATCACCAAAGACCCCTGGTATACCAATTTGGTATACTTGTTACTAAACAACAAATGTCTGGAGGGGTTAACTCCCCACAAACGCTGTGCCCTGCGGATGAAAAGTTCTCACTTCATGATCAAAAACTCCATGCTTTATCGCAAAAACTATGAGGGAGTGTACCTCTGATGCATCGACAGAACCAAGCTATAAGAATAATCGACGAGTTCCATGGACAGTTTGGAACTAGGCATGGCTTAGTTGATGCCACTGCCCACTAGATCCTTTGGACTGGATATTATTGGCCCTGTATGGTCAAGGATGTTTATGCTCATCTTAGGAAATGCCATACTTGTCAAACTGTGGCACATCATGAGCGTAACCCAGCCATGCCTCTACAACCAGTCTACGAGGCTAGACCCTTCACCCAGTGGGCATTTGACTTCATCAGGGAAATCAACCCCAACTCATCTGCCAACCACTGATGCATCCTTACCGCCACTGATTATTGCACTCGGTGGTCAGAAGCTATACCTTGAAAAAACAACACGACGGACGTAGTTATCAAGTTCTTGGAAGAAAACATTGTCACAAGGTTTGGAATGCCCTTTGCTTTAGTATGTGACAATGGTTTGGCATTTTCTTTAGCGCAGTTACTCAAATGGACCTACAATCAGATGATCACACTGAAGTTCTCCAGCAACTATTACCCCCAGGGGAATTGCGTTGTTGAATCAACAAACAAAAACCTACTTGAAGTGATCAAACACCTGTTAGAATAGAATCCCAGCGATTGGCACCAAAAGTTGAAATTCGCCCTCTGGGCGGATCGCATCCGTATTAAGGCCGCCCTGGGAACATCCCTATTTCATCTAGTTTATGGTTAGAACCCTATATTCCCAGTCAACTTACATATCCCAGTATTACAGTTTATGAAGGAATTTGACAACAGGGACAACTTCGTGGAGGTTGGGCTCTTAAGCCTGGTGCGGATGGAAGAACAGAGAGACACAGCCCTTGAACATTTCACGTGTCATCAAGCAGTGGTAAAAAGATGGTTTGATAGGAGAGCCCAATATAAGGCTTTTCAGATCTCGGATCTGGTCCTGTTATGGGACAAGGCCTAGGAGAAGAAAGGAAAACATACCAAGTTCCAGCGGCTCTGGCTCGGACCATACTTGATCTCAGAAATCTACGGGGAAAATACTTACCACCTTAACACCTTGACTGGGGAACCTGTCACATTTCCCGTTAATGGACAGTTTCTAAAACACTACTTCGAGTAGAGGTAAGTTTGTCCTAAGTTGTATTATATGTAAAGCCTTCTGCTTGTAAATATCTCCTCTGGGTGCCTCGTGCAAGATACCCTACCTTGTAAATAGCCTTGTCGGCTATCCTCTAGGACAGTCCCCTTTTGTCATTTTTGTTTTCATTTTCGGTTTTATTTTGGTCCCGTTGTTTTGTTTTATCTTGCAGGAATTGGAATGCTTTGCATAACTCTGGCCTCCGGTATAATGTCTACGGCATGGTGAACTTTAGAATCTATCTTTAGCATGGTGGAGTTAGCCCGACCTTCAGGGTCATTTTACGGGTTATGGAACATTTTGAGGAATCTCTATTGGGCGTTCTCTCTGGGAATCTGGCAATCAGTGAACAAAATAATAATATAATGAACAAGTAATCAGGTACACTAAGGGTAGATCGGTTGCACTAATTGGTTGACCCAGGTCTAAAACTTTAAAGACTTCTCCCCGAGTCCAGAGCTTTATCCTCTCTTCAAACATCCAAGTGTAGGTGGACAGGTGAAAGAAGTACCGCCATTAAAATTAGCTAAGCTTAAGCATAATGGTGAAATAAGTACCACCTTACCCATTCGGAAACAAATAAAATAACAAGAGGAAAAGCAAGATAGAACTCTGTTCTATGGGGGAAACAAGAAAACTGACGACTGGTTAAATGCAATTAGTGCCTCTTCTCTTCTCTACCCCTCCTAGAGGTCATCGGCTTGATTTCCTTTCAAAGCACACATGACACTACTAATGAAGGGCTACGGACTAATTCCCGCATGGTCGGATTCTCTCAGATATGTTGCTCTTTGCCTGTCAGATGTTTTGAAGGGCGGCTTGTTCTAGTTTTTCTAACCAAAGATTCTATAGTTCACAAATGTGTGAAGGCATTTGTCCCAGATAGTCACCATTTTTTATGCCCTGCATCCCCATCCCTACATTTTGTGTGCAAAATATTGGGTCCCCCCCCTTTTTTTTTTGTTGTTTTTTCTTGCGGCTTTGCCTTGTCTTTCTTTCCCTTTTTGTTTTCTTTCTCTAGGGTTTTCTTCCCCGACGTTGTGTCTTTTGTTTGCTTTCCATCTCTAGGACTCCGATCCTGGAGGTTTCCTTTTGTTGGAAACCAGATTCTGGACTCCGGGATTATTCATCATGATGTTCTTAAGGATATTATCATGAAGAATCCCCGGGCCCGGAGTTCGGAGGTTTTGCTTGTCTGGAGATCGCCGAAAGAAGGAGGATTTCCTTTTTACCATGGGTATAAATAGGACCTATCTGTCACTTTCACATTTACCATGATTAAAACCTTCAAGCACTTAGAGTGAATTAGAGAGCAATTTCAAAGTGATCAACAAAGCATTTACAAAAAGTTTGCGATAATCAATGCTTAACATCTTTTGCCATTCTCAGGCAATTGTAAGTGCTTCGTGGTGGTGACTCTGACAGTTCGGCAGCTTGAGCTCGCACGGTAAACCCTCCCTTTCTTCCACCTTCTGCGTTCTTAGGTTGGTGTTTCCACTTTTCTATTTTTCTGTTCTTGCTCCCGCCTCTCTGGTTTTCTTTGGTTCTATTTGGTTTTTGTTTGCCCTATTTTGTTGTGTTTCTCTATTTTGTTTCTTTGTCTAGTTTGTTGTTTTCCGGTTTCGCCGCCCGTTGGTGGGTCGGCTCTCTGTTAGAAGGTTCTCTGCCCTCTGCACAGAGGTAGTTTTAGCTGTAGATAGTTGTAGATAAGTTTTTGTCTCATCTGGTTTTCCCGCAGGTGTCGCCCCGCATTGTATATTCATGTATATATGTATATAGTTGTATATAGTCTATATATATATATCTCCTTATTTGTTTGTATATATCCCTCAGCTCCATGTATATCCTTTCAGGTGGCTTGACAGGCTGGTCGAGTCACCTCTGTGTCTGGTTTTCTGCCTCTGAGCTTGCGTTGAGGCCGAAAACCACCTGTTTGAAGCTCGGCTCTCGGCTGGTTTCAAACAGGCAGTTTTCTTTCTCCTCCATAGAGTCTGTCAGAACCTCATTTATATCCCATGTGCACAATCAATTCCAGCCAATTGGCTTTCCCTTTTTGCGCGTTCAGTCAGTTGGCTCCGCCGTCATCACCATAACTTCCAATTAATACTTACGCATGTGGCGCCCACATGGGCATGATGACTTGGCTTTTTTTACATATTCTCGCTAATGGTCATTTCTCTGGGTTTTGGGTCTCCTACCCTCTCCCATCCTATGTCCTCACTAAGTGTGATAAAATCCCCAGACCCGGATGTCTAATGGAGTAAGTTTGCGACGTGTTTTTCTTTTTTGTTTATCTTTGCATGAAACTAAATTTTTAGGAAAAGTGAACGTCGCGGTGGTAAGATCTCCGGACCCTGGAGTAACTATTTTATTTTCATAAAAAGAAATATTCTGACGGTCGCTTTGCCTTGCAGGTTCCCAGAATTCATCTATCAAACATGTCTGAAGCATCTACATCCTCTCCGCCCGGAAGTCTAGAACTTCCCACAACGACCACCAAGGAAGCTGTAAAATCTAAGATGGAGAGGGCCCTAGAGAAGCTACCCCTGACCATAAAGTTCATGCAGAACAACACTATCACAGGCTCAAAGATTGAGTCCAAGATTAAACTTGTAACCAACACCAGTGTTGGAACCTGGGTAGAGATGCAGGCCCTGGTAAAAATCATGCACATCTAGCGACAGGCTGGAGATCAGTTAGAGATCAACGTCGGAGGGTCCGGGATCCTATGGGCAACTTGCTTCCCATGCTCCATTCAGTCTCTGGAACTTATCTTGACACTAGCTGCCAACTACAACTCTTTCATTTGGGCTGTTATGCTTGCGGCCACACAACCCAAGGGCTACCCCACTCCTCTGGTATCCCTCGACCCAGACACATTCCGGGTGGGACTCGGAATCCCACAATTTGACAGAGCCGCAATGGTTACAAGGGCTGATGCCTTGGACAAGTTTACACAACTGGAAGATGATGCCCGAGTGTACATGAATACCCACTGGCTTAAGGCCCCAAAGAGGGACCCAAAGAGGATGAAGATAGAAATCCCCCACTCTGAATTCAAGGAGAGCATCCAAATGGGGATAATAGCATTAACCCGGGTATTTGGACAACCCTCCGCCCAGGAGTTTTCCAAATGGATGTACTATTTCCTCCTCAGCATGGCCACCAAGGGAGAATTCTTCGACTGGACGACGATAATCTCCAATCACATCAACTTCCAGTTCCTCCAGCTGGATAGGAAGAAGAAGTTTTACATGTCTTCCTATGTTTTCTGGGCCCTGGCCCAATAGAGGCCCCATTCCAATGGCCTACTTATAGATGGCGTGCTCGGGATTGGCCCGGGGCAAAAGGCACCATGGGACTATTTCCTGCAAATTCAATTGGAAGCCAGCTTCCCCAGTTTCTGTCAGGTAAATGACTCGTTTGTTTACTACCATCTACTCACCACCACCTGGGATGCTGGATACCACATATCCACTGAGGCGATGAAGCTGTATGAGTTAATTTTGGCCTTCTAAATCAACCACACACTTCAACATAGTCCTTCTTCACCAGGTACAGCCAAGACTAAATATGAGTTATTCATCTTGATTGTCTGCGTGATTCGACCTGTTGCCTTCTATCTAGATGGAGTTTTGAAATTTGCTCTCAGGACGAGGGCCTCACAACTATGGACCATCTAAGAA